>JAFVLL020037833.1:0-12569 GCA_021397915.2 Tor tambroides
TTTTTTTTTTTTTTTTAATTTCACTTTCAGAATTTTTTTTTTTTTTTTTTTTTGTGATTTTCCCTGTTATTTTCCTGCTGCGAAGCTGCTTTAAAACAATCTGTTGACATTCACACACGTTGCATATAGAAACTTTCATCTAAAGTGACTCACATGGTGTTGAAGCTAGTTGTTATCGGTTGATGTGCTGCCTGTGGTGTTTTTATGATCTGCTCTACAGGAGTCATGATGCGTTGAGAAGAGCGTCTCTGTATGCGGTGTTATTTGACAGGCTGTTTCTGGTTTGATCTTGCAGTGAATCACCGTCCTGCTGGAGAATCATCTCTCTCGTTCCTCACAGTCTTTATCAGATCTGTGTTGTACAGTGCCTCTCCGCGGTGGTCTCTGGGTCTCAGTTTGGGACACAGATTCTCTCTCAGCAGACTCCAGATGGCTCTGGACCGCTGGACGTCTGAGCGATGCTCTTCCAGAAACTCACTGCCACTTTGTGATTGTTCAGTCAGAGAAATGTTTCTGAGTGGGTTTATGGTCAATATTGCTCACATTTCACTGATGGACAAGCCTGGAAATGTTCATAGGTGTTTCATTTCTCTGTTGATTATTAATAATCTGCTTTAGAGCATCTTACAGTTCACTGGAGTTTGAGGTGAAGAGTTTTCTAGGAAATAAGCACATGCACATGTTCTTGGAAACTAGAAGAAAGTCCTGCAGTTTCAGGGGATGATTGAGATGACCTCATGTCCAGCCTTAGAAAAGGCAAACGCTGTATATGTTTGTCCATAACGAATGTGTTTTAGGAAACCTTGATGGTCTTTATTTAAAAAAAATGATAGGTAATGAAAGTACTCAAACAATTAAAGTGGCTACGACTGTATCTCTACACTGTAAATAATATTTTTGATGTTTATGGAGGATTATGGAAGATTACAGATATATATTTTGACAAGAAAACTCTGTTTCAGTTTTTCTACTTCAATATGTCATGTTTAAATCCATGTGCTACTTTTTTCTCTGTAATTAATTGTGACATTTACTTGCAATTTCTGAGTGAAAATTGTTTCTGTACCATTTTGTCCAGTGTACATGAGATGTAAGATTTAAACTAAAAACATTTTTCATTTTTAATTCACTTTTCTTTTGTGTTGTTCATGATGATCAAGTCTTCTTTATTCATTGTGCTCACTCAGTGCCTCGAATGATCTGACACACTCATCAGACACACGTTATCAGATCATGCATTGCCTGGGAATCAAATACACTACAAATCCAACGATCTGCTGAGAATGTAAACCTCTAGACGATCGCTCATTAGTTTCAGACGTCGTCATTATCCTCAGACTCATGAATCAAGCCGACTAAGATGAACAGACACATTTGCAAAGTTTTTCAAATGAAAAGAAAGATTTCTCCCAGGTTAAATTCTGCTGGGGTGGCTTTAAACAGATGTAGATCAGACAAAGGTCCAGCTTCTGTTGTGCAAGTTTTGTGTGTTCATAACATGAGACAGCTCATTAAATCATCCTGCTAACTCCTTCACCTCCGCATATTCTGATATTGATGAGACTTGCTCGTTTATGGTCTTATGGAAGAAACAGTGGCCTATTTATTGTTTGATTGTTATATTTTTAGCTCTGCAAGTGTGATTCACAGTTTCATTCTCAAAGATGTTATTTTTATTATGAAAACCCAAAATATGTATCTCTTAAATATTTGTTTTTTAAATCTTGCATGTAATTTATTTTTTAAATTTCCAAAAAAAAAGTCTACTTTGTGTCTTCCGCTTTTTCTTGCTGAATATAATGCTCTAATTTCATCCCTCATTCTAAAACACTTTCAATGTTTTGATGCTTTGAGAATTTATTGAAAGGTATAATTTAACCATAATATTGTGCTTTTCCATCCATGTTTATGCCTTTTCATTTTTGTTGCTGTAAATGTTTTTTTTTTTTTATTAGAGATACAACCATGTTTGCTTCTCTGACCATGCATGTATTTATATGTTCTGCACAGTAAATAAATAAATAAATAAGAAGCAGACAGAGATGCTCCAAACATGTTGAGTGTTAAATCAGAGCAGCTCCACACGGGGGCGCTGTGACCTGCCCTCTCAGGGCAAGAGGATGAGGGCTTTACAAACACTCTCTGTGAGGATGAGGATGAGGACGAGGATGAGGATTTTTGTTGCACATGTTCTTCACAAAACCAGTTCATGAAGGGCTCTGCTCTTCTGCAAGAGTGTGAGAACTAAACAGCATCTACCCATGATGCTTTGCAACATCACAGCCAATCAGAATGATTTCAGTAGTTACACTGCGATGCTACAATCATTTATCACTCGTTTATTCCAGCATGTAAAACAGAAACTAATATATAAAAATGTGACAACTTGAAGTTTATGAACATAGTTTAGTTTTAGAGCTGGTGAGAGTTTGACGAGCTCTGCTCTCTGATTTAATGCAGATGATGATGACAGTCACATACTGTACATTTACACGAAAATCAAGACGTTGTTGTTTTTATGGTTCTTAATGTGACGTGTGAATCTTTATAAGACACAAACATTCATCTCAAAGTTTATTTTAATAGTCAAATAAAACCATAATAATAATACATACATACGTGAAATAAAATAACATTAACTTAAATTAAATTAAATAAAATATTAAAAAAACTTTATTTCAGCTACAATTCCAATTTCACATTTATGTATAATCTTTATTTTTTTAAGATTAACTGTTGTTGTTTTTCCAAAGCATTGTTAGATATCAGTGTTTCCTGTCACAGCTGTGCAAAAGAGTTGATTTCAGAAACAGTATCATAGCTATTAAACTACATCTTGTTGTGATTTTGAATCAGTATTTAACCTCAGAATGACCTCAGAGTGGACAGAGCTGCTAAAGTCTGATTCTGTGGTGGCTGTACGTAAAAACTGCATTATTATAATCTTAATTCAAGTGATGAAGCATTCTGAAAGTCTGACAGAAATGATCAACAGTTGAAAACATTCATTAGAAATTCAGAAAAGTAATCAAAAAGTAATCAAGTGTAATCAGTTACATTACTTTAATAAAGTAATTGAAATAGTTACACTACTTGTTACATTTTAAACAGGGTAACCTGTAATCTGTGACTTATTACATCTCCAAAGTAACCTTCTCAACAACTTTAATGGATTCAGGATGAAGTCCAGGTTTGTGTGAAATCTTAACATGCCTGGAATCCAACAACAGAAGAGCACAGAACGTCATTAGGATCAGTTCATTAAAGCAAAGCACGTAGAGAGACATGGTGAAAGATCATATTGATGCTCTCTGCAACAGAACAAAGCAGAGAATATACTTCCTTCGTCATCTTAGGTCACTCGGAGTAAGAAAGCAGATTCTTCTGTTGTTCTTTATGTCTGTGATAATGAGTGTACTGCAATATTGCAACTCCAGGAGTTTGTCTGTTATGCTAAAAACATTGTTCAATCAATTAAAAATTTGCTCAAGGATTGTAGGTCAGCCCCTTGAGAAGCTATTTGACCCAGCTTATTATAATAATTTGTTAAGACTGGTTGTATAAGTGTAGTAAAAGGGTAAGGTATAATGTAATGTCTAAGGGTGTGTAATGTATAATGTGTTTTGTTCCTGTATGGACGAAGTGTGTGTTGTTTAAAGGATGTTGATTGTTGTAAACATAGATACTGTCATGCAAGAAAAATTTCAGACCCGTCTGACAATAAAGTGCTATATCAATATCATATCAATCAAAACCAGTCATAACAGATTTATGCATCATCTGAAGCTGAATAAATGAGCTTTCCATTGATGTATGGTTTGTTAGGATCAGACAATATTTGAAAATCTGGAATCTGAGGGAGCAAAAAAAATCAAAATATTGAGAAAATCTCCTTTAAAGTTGTTCAAATGAAGTTCTTAGCAATGCATATTACTAATCAAAAATAAAGTTTTGATATATTTACGGCAGGAAATTTACTAAATATCTTCATGGAACATGATCTTAATATCCTAATGATTTTTGGCATAACAGAAAAATGGATAATTTTGACCCATACAATGTATTTTTGGCTATTGCTACAAATATACCTGTGCTACTGAAGACTGCTTTTGTGCTCCAGGGTCACGTGTGTGTGTGTGTGTGTGTGTGTGTGTGTGTGTGTGTGTGTGTGGAGTCGCTGTGTGTCGCTGGGGCTTCAAGATGCTCAAGACTCATTTAACCGGAGAGAGTTGGGGGGAGAGAGGGGCTGCTGGGGGAAGGTGAAGCCCCCTCCGACACACACACACACACACGCACACGCGCGCGCGCGCTCAGAACTTGTTGCGCTGCAGTGAGAGTCAGAAGCCGCGGAGGAACAGAAGCGACGCATTTGCAGAGTTTGAGGAGAAACTCAAAAAGCAGATCCGCTAAACTACAAACTGAAGAGTTCCTCAGCGGGTTTGAGTGTGTGCTCGTGTGATCAGGATGGGTGTGAGCTGTGAGGTGAACACTGCAGCATGAGCTTCATGACAGACTGCATCTGCTCGTATGGAGCTGGAGTCGCAGAAGTTCCTCCTCGAGCGTCTCTGGCTCAGTCCAGCTCTTCTCCAGGATGGGTGACTTCACTCTCTCTGCGGATTTTCTTCACTCTTGTGGAATGTTCTGATCGTCAGTGAAGAAGAGTCGAGTTTGCTGGAGATCCTGCAGAAGACTGAGATGATGCTGGTGATGGTGGTTAGTTGGGGCGCTTTTCTCCAAACCTGCTTGATAATGATGGTGAGAGCAAACCAGCACGACCTGAGAGAGACCAGCTGCGACCTCAACGCCAAAGTAAGGCTTTTCCTTATTAAAAACTCACAAGTCACTTCCTTATAGCAGATATTATTACCAATCAAATCAGCAGCTCATCAACATTTATGGTGCAAATGCGAATATTTATGTACATAGAAGTTAAAGTTGCATGACATGGCTTAATGTTAAATAATGTAGGACCAATAATGACTGCTAATGTCAGTGATGGAAAGTTATTAAGATCTTTGATATGGAACATGCATGTGTGATAATGGAATATAAACACTGGGTTTGACATGTTTTTGGGTAATTTTTTTTTCATTTGCACTAAAAGTGTATAAATCACAGTGTTTGAATGGAAGATAAGAGCTCTTAGAAAGCAATATTTGCACATTGATAGAGTTTTAAAGGCTCACTTTGTTGAACATAAAACATAATGCTTCTGCATTAGCTGACAGTGTTATATTTAGTATAAACTAAGTTTCTGATTCAAGATGCATTTGTTGAAGCTTGTTTCTGGAGTGTCAGACTATCAAAGTTGGTCCTGAATGGTCTGGACGTGTATTGCCCTCGACGCTTAAGCCAGGCACTAATTAGATATTAACTGTCTATTGAACACATTATCAGCTTGTGAATAAACATCAGCTGTTCAAAAGAGACGGCATGAATCCAGCGTTCAGAAGCAAACAGCCTGCCTTTGGTTTGAGCGAAGCTTCGTGAGCTTCAAGAGTCTGTTAAATGTTTACAAGTGTTTCACAGCTGCACATCTTCATCTCATTAATCTGAGAGAGCGAAAAAACACTGATGTTGTGACAGAGTGACATTTACTGGACAATATTTGGACGTTTTGAGGTTATCGGTCAATAACAAGTGTGTGAAGCTGTTTCCTTTTCAAATCCTTTTCAGACACTGAAGACTGGAGTAATGATGCTGAAAATAAAGCTTTGATCACAGAAATCAATTACAGTTTACTATATATTACCATAGAAAACAACTATTTTAAATGGTAATATTACTGCACAATATTTTACTGTTTTTAATTCTCTATGTAACACTCAAAAATCTAACAGGAATTAATATTATGGCAAAGATGTTTGCAAATGTTCGCTTCATTTTGCAAGAGATGTGAGGCATTTTGCATTTTGTGTGCAATTCTTGGATGTGTGTGTGTAAAGTTTTGAAAATCTGTGTAAGCAGTTGAAAAAAAATGTAAATATAAAGGGGTCAGTAAGATTTTTTTTAAAGAAATTAATTCTTTTATTCATTGAGGACACATTAAATTGCTCTAAAGTGTCAGTAAAGACATTTAAAATGTTACAAAAGATTTCCATTTCAAATAAATGCTGTTGTTTTGAACTTTCTGTGAATCCTGAAAAATAAAATGTCACAGTTTCCGCAAAAATATTGAGCAGCACAACTGTTTTCAACATTGCTAATAATCAGAAATGTTTGTTGAGCAGCAAATCAGCATATTAGAATGATTTCTGAAGATCATGTGACACTGAAGACTGGAGTAATGATGCTGAAAATACAGCTGCAGATCACAGAAATAAATTACAGTTTAACACATATTCACATAGAAAACAGCGGTTTTACACTCTAATAATATTTCACAATTTTACTGTATTTTTGCTTAGAGAGACTAGTGTGCTTTGTTGCTGTCATGAATGTTTCAGCATCAGCTGTCTGATGAAGCTTCCTCTTTCTTTCTGTCTCCAGCAAAGCGAGCTCAACTCCTTCCTGTGGACGATAAAGCGAGACCCTCCCTCGTACTTCTACGGCACCATTCACGTCCCGTACACGCGCGTCTGGGACTTCATCCCAGAGAACTCCAAAAAGGCCTTCCAGGAGAGCAGCATCGTGTACTTCGAGCTGGACCTGACCGACCCATACACCATCTCCGCGCTGACCAGCTGCCAGCTGCTGCCGCAGGGAGAGAACCTGCAGGACCTGCTGCCCAAAGACATCTACCGCCGGCTCAAGACTCACCTGGACTACGTCAAGCTCATGCTGCCCTCCTGGATGACGCCGGACCAGCGGGGCAAGGGCCTGTACGCAGACTACCTGTTCAATGCCATCGCTGGAAACTGGGAGCGCAAGAGGCCTGTGTGGGTGATGCTGATGGTCAACTCTCTGACCGAGGCCGACATCAAGACGCGCGGCGTTCCCGTTCTGGATCTGTATCTGGCGCAGGAGGCCCAGAGGATGAGGAAGAGAACAGGAGCCGTGGAGAAGGTGGAGGAGCAGTGCCATCCTCTGAACGGACTCAACTTCTCTCAGGTGAGCGACGGGATCCGTCACAGCCCGCTTGCAGTCTAAAACCTGTGGATCAATTCAGATTTGTTGATGTTTTTTAAAGAAGTCTCTTCTGCTCAGGAAGGTTGGATTGAACGTCTTACATTTTCAAAATGTTGCTTCCTATTTTTTTCTAAACTTTACACACAAATCCAAGAATTGCACACAAAATGCAAAACACCTCACATCTCTTGCAAAATGAAGCACTGCATTCAAAATATCACAAACACATCTCAAAAGCAAACATTTGCAAACACCTTTGCCGTAACATTAATTCCTGCTAGATTTTTGAGTGTTTGAGTGCAAAAAGTGTTTTATGAAATTGAAAACTGAGTCAAAGTCTGATAATTAGTGTCTGGTTTTGTAGATTTGGTGTGTGCTTCTGCTGTTTGAGTCTCAGCTTTCAGAAACTGTGTGACAAGGAAAGTATAAGCAGTTGGAAAAAACTGTATTTGATCAAAAATACAGTGAAAAAAAAGGTTACACTTGTTACAGTGTAATTTTACATTTAAGTACTGAGTAATATTAATTAACTACATGTACTTACTATATGGTTAGGCTTAGGATTAGGGTTTGGGTTAGGGTTGTTTGCATGTAATTATGCATAATTTATTGTTATTAGAATAGTAAGTACATGTAACGTGTAACAAGGACACCTTAAAATAAAGTTTTACTTAAAAATTTGTGAAATATTATTAGAATGTAAAACAGCTGTTTTCTATGTGAATATGTGTTAAACTGTAATTTATCTCTGTGATCTGCAGCTGTATTTTCAGCATCATTACTCCAGTCTTCAGTGTCACATGATCTTCAGAAATCATTCTAATATGCTGATTTGCTGCTCAACAAACATTTCTGATTATTAGCAATGTTGGAAACAGTTGTGCTGCACAATATTGTTATTATGAATAAATAATATTATTAACAACAACTGAGCACCAATAATAACTGAGCAGCAAAGAATGATTTCTGAAGGATCATGTGACACAATAATTTACATTTCACAATATATTCACATAGAATTTTTTTTTAAACAATTTTACTGTTTTTACTGCATTTTTGATCAAATAAGTGCAGCCTTGGTGAGACTTCTCAAAACTTGAAAAAATCATAATTATTCTAAATCATTGACTGGTAGTGTAGCAGATATACAAACTGTGCTGTAATTTGTTGTACTTGTTTATTTACATAGAAGAGCACACTTTTATCACGTGTGGCTTTATTGTGTCGTGTTTGGGACGGCTGACACATGATGCATGCACTTAAAAACGTGATGCACTTAAAAAGCAGTGAGATGCAGCACAACAGTCAAGGATGTCCATCTAGTGCTTTTTCACGTAGAAAAACACTTAAAAAGCAGTGCATTTGAATGCAAAAACCTGAGCTGAGCATCCATCCTACCAGAGCGGAGTGAAACAGACTCAAACGAGCAGCAGTATTTAGCCACTTTGCATAGATCGCATGTCTAATGCATTCCAGCAGTGATTGAGATGACTGTTGTTTATCAGGAAACTAGTGTTTTGAGATTTTACAGTTTTTTTCAGCTGCTTACACACATTTTCAAAACTTTACACGCAAATCCAAAAAGATCAATAAAGTACAATAGCTTTCAAGGGTTTGTTAGATTTGTTAACGTCTCCTCTGCCGTCTTGCATTAGTTGCTTTTCTGTCGTCAGAGAATGAGTGTGGAGGAAAATCTCTAACACGCAGCCCTGATTCTGCATCAGCTGTACAAACGTTCTGCTCTCGGAGTGTCTTGTGTTATTAAAAGTGATTTGAGCGTAATGGCTCTCATCTGAATCTGACTCAAAACCCCCTTGTTGAAGTCAGACGGGTGTCGCTCTATTAGAGCCCGGCGGAGGCAGGGAGTCGTGTCGCAGCGGCTGGAGTCTGAGCTAATAAAGCTGTATAGAACTAACAGGATTACACTCGGAGCCAGACAGCAGCGCTCTGATCGTCTGGAAGAGCTGGATTATTCAAAGAAGCAGAGTCACATTGACTTCTATAGCACTTTATACAATACAGACGGATTCAAAGCAGCTTCACTGTAATAAACGGGAAAATAATGTTGCAAAATTTATCAATATTTTCAATAACAGTAGTACAACAGCTCTACAGAAGACAATAGACTCATTATTCAGTTCAGTTCAGTTCAACAACAGTCTCAGTGTTGCAAAGTTCCTTAATTACAAAATGAATTTGATTCAGTTAAAGCAGCTCTACAGTGTCATTATGGCAGTAAAATAACCATCATGGCATACAATTATACACAACGTCATGCAAACTTAACATAATATTGTGTAGTTTTGTCAAGAAGTCATTTATTTCTCTAGCGCTTTATAGAAAACCGATTGTTTCAAAGCAGCTTAAATTAATAAACAGTAAAATAATCAACAATTGTTCATCAAATTCTGCTGTAAAGACAGCAGTGTCATTATCCAGCTCCAGTCAGTTCAGTGTAATATTGATTTGTGATTTTTGTGTTTTTGTCATGCAGTTGTGGCCAAAAGTGACATCTGGAGAGGAGATTTCTCTATATTTGCTTTTAATGACCTTACAAGATTGAAATGTGAGAAGAAGAAAACACTAACTTGGTTAAAGTATTTAACCAAAAAAATTAGTTGGCAAAAAAAAGCAAATGACAGCTTATCATAGAATATGCATTTTTTTGCATAGTAAATCAAAAAACCATACATTAAATGTAATCAGTTATTAGTATTGGATTGATTCTCTCTTGTTTCTGATTACAGCAGTCATTCTGCAGAGCAGAACTTTGCACATAATTTCTTTGTATGACACAGTTTGTCATATTTCATTGTGTTATTGCAAAGCAAACATACATTAGTTTTACACGCCATGCTTACAGGAAAACCGCTGCATAAAGATGTCCATTTTGCTAGGCCAGGCGTCACTTCTGGCCTCTTCTGTGTGTTATGATGGTTATATCACGTGAGTAACGCTGCGGCTTCGGTCTTCCGTATGAAGCGTCTAGCAAACGAATCGCTCTTTAAACTGAATGAATCCACATGAATGGAGCTTGAAGATCATCCTGTTTCTCTGTCTTTGCTAAGCTCTTCAATCCCTGCATGCGCAGGAGCTCAAGGCGTCTTCAGACGCTCCGCAGAAATCCCATCAGCGCTGTGACGAGGCTGGGCTTTCGTGAGCAGACCTCACGGTGAGCCGCGGCTTTGACTGGCTTAGGCACGAGTCTCTGATAGCAGCTCGGTGTTAAACGCGTGAACACCACAGTCTCTGACGGGAATCTGACGCTTCCATTAGTTTGCTTCGTTTCTGTAGCGCTTTACGCAGTACAGACCGTTTCAAAGACTCACAGAGATGAACAGGAAAACAGGGCTGGGTGATAAACAACTATATGATATTGAGATTGCAATAAAATGTATGTGGATTGTAAATGGCTCTGGAGTTTGTTATTGAGCTAAGAGTAGAAATAAAGACTAATAGTCTGCATGTAATTTCATCTACTGCACAAACTCAAACACACGTGACGCTCGTCTGCGTCTCAATATATGAGACACGAACTTCATCTCCATCTCTTCATCTCTGAGAGTCACTTCAGCAGCGTTTACTTTGAGAAAACCACCATCAAACACACACCGAGACCAGCATCAAAGTCTGGTTTAACTTGAAGAAATTATGACAGAAATATACTTCTACTGTACACTAAAATGTACTTATCAATAGTAATAATAAGGATATTACTTTTAAGGAGTATCATACAATCAGGATATGTTTTCATCCTTGTTTTAATCTATACATTTCTGTTGTGCGTTTATTTTTTATTTGAAAAAAGCATTTTGCCGTAAATTACATTATCATTTGATCCCATTTTAAAAGATTAAATTGCTAAAATTGTATTAATTCATTTCATTAGACAGAATTTTTGATGATACATTTGTGTTAAATCATACACAATGCAAAATCCAGAAAAATGGAAAACATAATTTAAAGAAAAAATAAATAAAATGAATTCCTAAATTAAAAAAATAGCAACTCTGTGGCGTTTAATTGTTAAAGAAATAAGTTCTGTTTAAATTCATTATCAAGGTCCGACAAACAAGTGGAAAACATTTCCTTTCCCACTGATGGTAAATGAATATCATAATAAATATCAATATCGTATAATATGGGGAAATATCTATAGAAATAAATAAATATATTAGTGCTGTCAAATGATTAATCGCGATTAATCGCATCCAAAATAAAAGTTTTTGTTTACATAATATATGTGTGTGTACTGTGTATATTTATTTTGTATATATAAAGATACACACATACAGTATATATTTTGAAAATATTTACATGTATTTAAATGTATATATTTATATTCATATAAATTATATCATATATAAATATATTTAATGTATAAACGTAACATATTTTTCTTAAATATAAACATGCATGTGTGTGTCTTTATATATACATAATAAATATACATAGTACACACACATATATTATGTAAACAAAAACGTTTATTTTGGATGCGATTAATTGCGATTAATCGTTTGACAGCACTAATATATACATATCTCCCATCCCTAAGCAAAATCAATGATGGAAGCTCAACTATGTTGTGTAAAGCAGAGCTAAAAGACAGTAGTGTCATTATTCAGCTCCAGTCAGTTCAGACAGATGATTGAACTTTCAGGTCCTCTCTGGATCTCAGGACCGTCCCGCTCGGACAAAATCAGGAGCGGTGAGAAGCGGCCAAATCCTTTAATAACTTCTGGCGCCTTTAACGCGCCTCAACCTCGAATTCCACTGGTGTTTTTAATGCTTACCACTTTGTGGCGTTAAACACAACTTTAAAGCTTTGAGAAAATAATCTCGCTGCCAAATCGCACTGGATTTCTAAAACACGGCCAGTAATCATAAATGGTGTTTGTACAGATGGGGCCCCTTAAATGGCACATTTAAATCTGCCGCCTCGCAGCGCTGCGATCACAGACGAGTCTCGGCCCAAACACCAGTCTCACGCAGAACCAGCGCTGGAGCTCACGGAGATCAGGCTTTTACTGCTGAAAACTGCTTCTGCTCACTTTGTAGAGAGAAGCCAAAGTGAAACACCTGGGTGTTTCTGCTACTCATGTACACTTTTTCTAAATCAGATTTTGTGTGACACGTGCTTTCTTCAGAATGCATTCAGCAACTCTTACTGAAATAAATTCAGCTCTATGCGGTTAGGATGCAAACGCACAACAACACAATCACATTTATACAGATATGTTGGTTACTGTGATTAAGATTCTTTTGCATGCTGCTGGAGCTCAGATGTGGTTTATTTTAGTAATTGTACAGTAAACAGTGCTGTACTCGGCAGGAAAATAACAGTGTTAAAGGAAAAGTTCAGCCAAAAATGAAAATCTGCTGTAAATGTGCTCCCCTCAGTTAATCTGAGATCAGGATGAGTTTGTTTCTTCATCAGGTTTGGAGAAATGTGTCTCAGCAATGGATGCTCTGCAGTGAATGGGTGCCGTCAGAATGAG
>JAFVLL020037834.1:0-20577 GCA_021397915.2 Tor tambroides
TCAGCCATTCTCTCAGCTTTGGCAAGTTAAATGACAAATGACCAAAAAGGGGAAAGATGGGGAGGTCAAGTGCCAGAAAATACGCAAATGCATATCTCACCTGCTTCCTGTTTATTGTTATGGAGATTGTTGCGCCTCGGTGATAAAGATGTTTGTCCTTCGACCCCAAGAATGGTGGAAATGGTGCTGCTACAGCTTCCGTCAACCCAGGAGGCCAAATCATTCAGCCCATCCATTTCCGACAGTAGTGCCTGGCCTCTGAACTTCAGGAAGGATGTGTGAGCCGTGCGGAAGGTCTCAGTGAGAGTATCTGTTCGGCAGGAAAACTTGAAAGACAGTGAAGAATATTTGTGTTGGACAGCCTTGGAAGATTGCTCTATCCTGCACATGGACACTTTTTAGATTAAAATCCTTATTTGGCTTGACTACAGTGATGCTAAGCCTGTTTTTCATCTTAGTAGAATGGGAATCATCTTAGTAGGCTAGCCTACACTTTAATGACAGTTGGTGTTTTTATTAACACAGCAGCACAATCTGAATCAATTTTCGACAGATCTGAATTTGAATGATTCTTTTAAGTGAATGAATCATTGGCGGTCAAACGAGATGATGGACCATTTCATTGGTTGGACCTACTGAACAAATACATCTGTCACTGAATGAGTCGCTGTTTTGAATCTGAATGAAACTCCAAGAGGCACTAAACAGGACTCTTCTGGAAAGCATATGTAAAAAACATAAAACTTAAAAAAACAACTATTGGAACTATTAAAAATATTTAGGTTATTGTTATTGATGTTATTGTCTTTTTCATGTAGTAGGCTAAAAGTCAAACCCAGTAGTTGACAAAATCGATCAGTCATTAACTAACTGTTATTAATGCTGCCTTTATTTGCTATCGGAATTATCATAAATACGAGTTTCCTAATTCCAGAATCGCCAGAAAGCTGACTATCTAGCGTGGTGAATGCTATATACGGTTGTCAACCAATGGGATGCTACCTACTCAACATTATAGGCTATTCTTTCTGACAATGAAGCACTTGAATGCAATAAGCTCACGACTTCATAGGTGGGATTCGTGGGAAATAGAAAATTTCCGATCGCACGAGAAGGCAGCATTATAGTCATAAAAAAGACACACGTCACCACCTACTGACGTAATAATGTAACATCAGTGAACGCTTATGAATGAATCTTTTTACTGATTCAAAAGTATCGAGTCACTGAAATAAATCAAAATCTCCACCACTCTATTTGTGACCATGCAAATAAGTGGCTTGCACTCACTTAATAGAGGGACAATTAATTATGTAAATATGTAATGACAACTACCAATTATGAAAACCCAAATTTGAGTATTTTGAGGTAGTATTGTGGGAACAATCAAAAGTGCATTAGAGAGAACCACATGCCGCTGAAAAACAACATGAAATTTAAAATGCTGCTGGATTTGAGTCAAGAACAATTTTAAAAATGTGATAACTCCCCCGTCTGCTGGACTGCATGGTGACTTGGCTCTCAAAACAGGTTAACTAAAAGGACACGCCATCATCTATTTATGAGATTGAGATCGCTCATCTGTTTTTAAGAATTAGGATGGAAGGGGAAAAAAGCCATTGAGACAGATCAAAATTGTTCTTCT
This sequence comes from Tor tambroides, assembly GCA_021397915.2. Taxonomy (NCBI): domain Eukaryota; kingdom Metazoa; phylum Chordata; class Actinopteri; order Cypriniformes; family Cyprinidae; genus Tor; species Tor tambroides. The sequence goes on from JAFVLL020037834.1 coordinate 1,646, forward strand.
AGCTCAACACCAAAGTCTTAGGTCTGATTTACAGGAAACACACAACTGAAAAAATGTACCCAAAATGAACTGGAATTGCTTTTTATTAAAGTGTTTTTTTTTTTCTTGAACTCAAATCATTTCTTTGGACAGAAATTACATTTCAAAATCTGGGAAATTTAAGCGTGTAAGAGCGGTTCACAGAGAAGAAAAATATCTAATAACTTCAAATTTAAGATCAAAATACCATGTTATGCATGGTATGTTTACAATAAAACAGGTGCAAGCAGCCAAAAAGGAGTAAAAACAACATGTCTCTTCTAAGTGTGCTGTAGAATCCAGTTAAAGTGCTCGGACTGCAACAGATGTTTACTTTTGTTTCATCATTCAAGTGCACCCTTGACAGAGAAGATTAGTTAAACAGCAGATCAGGGTGGACATTAAAGAATTTAAATAGGCCATTCACTGTGCATACAGTAAGATCTCCTCAGTTATCTGTCAATGGATTTTTTGCCTCGTTCAGAACAATCAGACTAAATATTTGGACAAATGCATTCGCCTATAAACATATGTTCAAGAAGGCACACTTGTTAAATCCAAGCACGTTTCAAAATGAAAAACGCAAAATACTGGCAAGATATCCTTTTATAACCACAAATATGAGGATTTATAGTCACAACACTCAATTCTGATTTGCTATAAAGCTAAAGATATGTTCCATTTAGCTAGTAAAGTGGCTGAGCTTTAACAGCTGATCAACAGTTTTTGAAAACCACCAAAAATATATGAAACTACTTTATGCTCATGTCTTTAAATAAGCAAGTATCATATATAAGGTTTTATGTAGATACATCTAGAACCATTTTGTTTGTGATCTATTCTTAATTCTGGGAAACTGATTCTCATGTCTTTTCATTTACCTGTGATGCCTAAAATACAGTGCATCTTCTTAGCAAACTCTGGGAAAACCTACAATATGGAAGCAAAATAGCAACAAAGCTATTAACATTAGCCTGGAAATTCTCACAACAGATTTGAAATTAATTTTCCTGTCACAGTTCGTCCTGAACAGAGCATAACGTTGCAGCCAACATCTGCGGACGCATGCAGGCATTAAATTCAGTTCAAACGCAACCACTAGTTGGCTGTGCTTCTCTGGTTATGATTGTTAGAGGTTACAGTACGTTTTGGTCCCCGTTCTTGGCACATGGTACAGATACAACCAGCCATTATATTTCTGTAAGTCTAATAATTCTCTCTCCCCACATCAGTGAAGATGAAGAGTGTTTGGTGAGCTAAATTGTGGAAGAGTGTGAGTCGGCTTGTTGGCTTCTCCATGAGCAGGCGAGAGTCAAAAGTCACACTGATACCCCGCTGTGTTTCCCATCACTACACACAGATAGCCCAGGATGGAAAAGCAAGGTAGTGGTTTAATATTTGGGAGATCTGCTGTACCACTTAGAGGTTGGCTAGCTGTCCACATCACAGGGACCTCTGATTTGCGGCCTCTGTAATTATCATGCAATGGACTATTTCAGTGATATTCGACTATGTATTAGACCAGAAACCACGTAAGATCGGGTTTCCATGGCAAGCCTGGAAGTCCCTGGCAAAAAATAACAAACAAAGAGAGCTCGATCAAGATTAAACATGACTGTTGGAGACCCATGGCAGCGTTGAGGCTCGTAAGGGTTCGGTCAGTTCAAGCAGTGCACTCTGGGAATGACTGGGGTGTAGATACTGACTGCCAGCATATACTAACAGAAGCACACCCTGGTTTTATATTCCATTTTTGGATGTTCAATGTCAAATTGTACATGGTATGAGAACTATAAATTAGTTTAACATACAGAGGTGCTTTTTAAATATGACTGAGAGGAAAAGAAATCTCATAAGTATTCATACAATTTATATGAATTAATAATGAATCGATAATTAAATTTATTAATAATTTAATATTAATAACAATCATAATTAAATAAGAAAAATGACATAATATTAATAATAAATAATACCAAAAATGCACTTGTTGTTCACCTGGAAACATCATCAAATGGTTAATTAAATCATCTAATTATTATTGAAATTTCAAAGAAAAATTTGAAGTTGTAAAAAAACTAAAATATTAATGGTGTATGTATTAAAGGAAAATACTATTTTTGTTTTTCTTCTTTAAAATTTTATGGTTATTTCAATGCAATAATTGCTGTTTCTTTGTAATTATTTGTGAAACTTACTAGGAATTTCTGAGTGAAATTCTGAGTGAATCTACACACTTTGTGTGTAGTCTAGTTGCGTTTTATATAACAAAATGGACGAATATACAGTATATGTAATTTGTGAGATAATAACAATACATAAATCTACATACTTCTACACATCTTGCTCTTTAGTTAGTTAGCTGTTTAAAAATTGGTCAATTGGTGTTTTGTTTTGTCATGTCTTTTCATGGTCATGTCTAAAAATAAGTGTATGACACCCCTGGTCAAACCCTCAATGTCGTCAGGGGTTTAAATCAAATTTCCAAACTCAGTGCCACAGAATATGACTAAACGAATACCAACACTGACATGTGATTCTCATGTTTCTCACTGAAAGCAAAGAACAAAAAACTGAATTATTTAATGCGGTCAACATGTAAGATCAATCCTGCTCCATTGCTAAACACCAGATGCCGCTTGCATCCAAAGAAGAACCGATTCAAACGTATTAAAACGTCCTTTTTAATAACAGGCACAATATGATCAAGTACATAGATGGAAGTTTCTAACATCTGGTGTCCGTCTGTCATTTAGTGTAAAACAGAGGTCCATTGAAAGTGATTGAACAGCCTCATTATAAAGCTGTTGAGTTTGTTGTCCTAAACCCCGGAAGAAAATTAGCATTAGGTTTTTAGAATACTGTTTTTTTGTAATTAATGTGTAAATTAAGGTATTTCATTCTATAACAGAAATTACACAGTCATATGTTAAGATGTTGTCTGCTTTGAAGCTGGACAAAAGGATCTTAAGGACATTGATGTTAAATTCTGCATCACCTCAAACCAACATTTGTGGCTATACAGGCACTCATCACCAATATTACATTTTTTTTTTTCAGCTCAGTTTTTTGTTCATCAAAGCAGCTGTGTGAATGACTTTGACCACCTTACCTTGAACTGACCTGACGCTCTGCTATTATTCTCATGGTGGATGGCTGGAGTTGTGTAGGTCAGAGAAAGATACTCACCAGCAGCTCTAAAGCTCTTAATTTCCTCTATCTCTGTGAAAGACAAAGGTGGAAAGTTGAACAAAAAAGAAAGGAAATTGTTGGAAACATGGCAGTTAATGAAGAATGAGAAAGTTGTGCTCTATATTCACACTCTGTGTAATTAAATATGGGCAGCATATGGGTGAACGGGGCTATGAATTCACATGTGCAGAACTTTCCTCATCCAGCTGGACTCATAGGAAATTGTTTCTGTAATGTTTTAATGATAATATTAATATAAGGACATAGAATAAAACATATGACCAAGCCAAAGAAAGCTTTGTAGAATTCCATAATGAGTAGGAATATAGGAACACCTATTATTTACAAAGCTCTACATCTCCTGTCCTCTGCATGTTCATTTATTAAATAATTTAGCTACCAATAAGAATGTAATTCTATTTCTGCAACATTTAAAATGTGTTACAATCTATTTAATAGAATTGTGCAAAATCAGTGCAGAAAATAAAAATTGTCTGCTTATTTTGTCTGGACCAGTGTTATTTTATAACCATTTGTGACCCTGGACCACAAAACCAGTCATAAGGGTCCATAAATAAGCTTTCCATTGATGTATGGTTTGTTATGATAGGACAATATTTGGCCGAGATACAACTATTTGAAAATCTGGAATCTGAGGGTGCAAAAAAATCAAAATACTGAGAAAATCGCCTTTAAAGTTGTTCAAATGAAGTTCTTAAGCCATGCTTATACTACGGGGCCGTTGAATGCTTGAATCTGATTGGCTGACGAACGTTCTAAGGTGTGCAATTATTTTCAGGGAAATGCACGGCGAACGTAGTTCCAGGCAGTTCTTGACCGCATTACAGTTCCGTATCACTTCGCCAAATGATTTCGGTTATTTCAAAAGGTCTTACAACAACAAAATAACCAAAACCCACAACGACACTGGCCAAACACATAAATATAGTAAGCAATGGGATAAAAACGACAGATCAGTTCCATGTTTTGCCGCAAATTACGTTTTATTATGTATGTAAAGCACATGCTCTATTTCTCCCGCTCTCTCTCCCTTACAGACAGACACACACACACACAGAGTTTACACACATGAAAACATACGCGCTAATGTTGTTAGCGCTGCTCTGACGACTTTCTCAGTAAATAGTTTAGCAACTGAAAAGAACATGACATTTCTCACAAGCGAAGCGAGGTAACAACGACACTGTTCGTGAGGAAAATGAACTTAAAGTTTCACCAGTAGGGACGCAGCTGCCGAACACTGATGAGAGACAGACTCAGAGAGGTAGGCTAATTCACGCACGCTCAGTCTCTCTCTTTCTCTCTGTCTCTCCCTCTCTCTCTCTCTCTCTCTCTCATAACTTAGCTATTAGCTGCATTAGTCTACTATCAACGGCTCAAGCCTCAGTTACTAGGTCTAAAATGACGTTTTGGAATTAGCAAGGGAGGCGATGGATGAGATGCGGAAGAAATAATCCTACTCACAACAGCGATTTAAGTACAAAAATCACTATTCCTTGAAATATATCATCTGATCGATGTGTTGAGGTGTGGCAACCGTAGTATAAGCGGAATAATTGACTCCGGACCGTTGAATTATTAGAAAAATAATGCACACCCGAGGTGTAACGGCCACTCTGCTTCGCGTCGTGGCCGCATCACCACCTCGGGTGTGCATTATTTTTCTAATAATTCAACGGCCCGTCGTCAATTATTCCTTACATATTACTAATCAAAAATGAAGTTTTGATATATTTACAGTAGGAAATTTACAAAATATCTTCATGGAACATGATGTTTACTTAATGTCCTAATGATTTTTGGCATAAAAGAAAAATCAATAATTTTGACCCATATATTTTTGGCTATTGCTACAAATATACTCCAGTAACTTAAGACTGGTTTTGTGGTCCAGGGTCACATTTATATATTGTTATAGTACTAATCAATATTTTGAAGTATCTTTTATTTTTATATTTCCAGTATTCATTTTAAGTTTCAGTAACTTTTAAATATGCCGTTATTTTATATTTCCAGTTTTCATTTCAATTTTTAATAATATAGTTGTGCCTTTGCCATTTTTTTTAGTACTTCTGTATTCCTAAGTAAACTTGTTTCAGTTAGTTGCCAACACAACATTTCTATTTTTTTATTCAATATTTATATTTCATTTTATTTTATAATAATATAAAAATTATATTTCATGGTTATAGTTTTAGTTAACAATAATAACACTGGTCTGGAAATAATAGCTGAAAATCATTTTGACATGTCAGATATGAATGTAATTGTTCACAGCTTTTAGATAAAAGTTCTGAGGTAGAACTTATGATGATATCCGATGATATCCACTCTTGAAACCTGAGTTAAACCCACAAACCAATATGAAATTAAACATTTAGTATTTTCTCTGCACCTAGTCATTTACTATGATTTGTATTTCCAAATATAGACCAGTCCAAAATATTACACAAAATCCAATTTTTCCAAGAAAAATTTCTCTTGTGCTTGCAGGCTTTTGGGTGATCACCACAGATCCCATAAAACCCATAAAGGTGGCCATTTTATGAGTCCCACAGATTTACCCCCCACCCCCAAATCACAGTGAATTGTTCCCAGTTTCGGTTTCGCACATTGGGCTCCTCTGATGTGGGTCTCTGTGTTTCTGGGGTAATTAAGGTTTTTGTGTGTGTGTGTTTGTATGAGTGGGGAATGAGAGGGGGTGTTGAGGCCTGTCAATTTTCTGAGCATGATGGGACATTAAACAGAGGTAGAGCTGGTAGACACACTCTCCAAAAAACCATCTAATGATCACAAACTCCAAGTGAGTGTGTTGTGGTCAGAGTCTCACACACAGTCTTATGATGTGGCAACAGCACATCAAATAAAGAACACACACATTGGCCCACCTGCTCCGTTCTGTGTATGTGTGTGTGAGACAACAAAGAAAAAAACACCACACACTTTTACACAGACCACATTTTACATACCACCAAGTAAGCAGTTCTGACGGGCGTTTCAGATCTACTACAGATCTTTAAATCTGTAAGATGCTTCATGTTGTGCAGATGTATATTCTGTGATTCGTTCATTGCGTCTGTCATGTGACATATGAACTAAAGACTCAGGAAGTGAACTAATCATTTGTGTTTCCCATTTGGATACATGATGATTTCCTAATTTGGATTATGATCAAAGATTGCATATGTGAATGTGTACAGGGAATTTGACATTTAATTACATTTTAATGACTTGAATAAAGATTAGTAAACGAGAACGAAAAACAGAGTCAGTAAAGTAAGCCAATCTTCTCATCAGATAATATGAAATACCTTGACTTATACACTTCTATTGTAAGTGTATGAGGGTTTTTGTGTTGTTTTGCAGGGATGAGTCAAAATGATTATCTTTGGTAAATGACAGCCTGCCACAGATGCTATCAATAGAGTTTAACTTGTTTTAATCATTCCTTTAACCTATTAAGTACTTTAAAAATAGGTTTTGTAAACTTATACTTGTCTTTAAACATAAAGTGTCTAAATAAAAGTCTAAATAACTCTGTGATGTGTTTGCGTGGCTCTGTGGTCTTTGTTTGTGGTGGAGGGGGGCTGCAGTTTTTAAGCAGGGAGGGGCAGGAAAAGGAGCCGAGAGAGGAAGCCAAAAAGCATTCAAGTATGGAGCCAAAATCTGGAGGATAATCTCTTTGGCTCTGCTAAAAAGTGTCTGTGGTTGAAACTCTTAATTTTGAGATCATTTTGGGTTGAAAAATAAAAACCCCCCAAGGATTGCAAGTTCAGAGGGGTAGTTTAAGTAATCAATCCCATGTTTCATCTCAGTGTGCAGTGAGAAAAATTACCACAGCGACCTGCAGGTGGTTCCTATTTTAGTGTCCAATCTCTCCTCTAATGCCATCATGTTTTCTGAGAGAGTAAGAGCACTGATGTGGATTGATGTCAGTGTTTTTTCTGGTTTGTTTAGGCCTTTCCCTATATTATACACAATATATACAGTATATTCAGTCTTTATACTTCAAAATTTTATATTTCAATGTTTCAGTGTAAACATTTCAGTATATAACAAATTCCATCTGCAAACAAATCATGATAGATGGTTTCTCAGAATTGTCTCATTAACTTTCTAGATGATTTGTTTATAGAAGCCCATTTCAGCCACATAAGAAAAAATCATGCTTTGTTAAAAAAGGATAGCTAAAAAGTCAATTATGACAGTCAATTAGTCATTGTGAAATATGATATAAAAAGTCAAAATTATGACTTAAAAAGCTTTAAAAGTTAAAAAAAAAAAAAAATGGAATAGTCTTTTTAATATAATGTAAATCTACAAATCTATAAATTTTAATTAAATATAAATATATAAATATAAACAAGTTTGTGTTAAAATCTCTTTTCATTAGCTGTTTGGCTAGTGTTGATAACCTAGTTGGGTTATCTTTTATGTTTTATTGTATTTTATGTATTTGTATGTTGATTGTACAGCTCTTTGATCTGCATGTGCAGTTGTAAAGTGCCTTATAAATAAATGAAAATTAAATGAAATAAAAAGTTGAAATTATGAAATAAAAAGTCAAAATAATGAGATGAAAGTCAAGATGTATGACATAAAAATTCAAAATTATGAGATGAAAATTTTAAATTATGACATTAAGTAAAAAATTCTGGCTTTTTATACCATAATTTCGACTATTTATCTCATAAATTTGACTTTCTGTCTTATAATTCTGACATAATTGTTCAAATTTGGACATTATGATTTATCAAAGCATGACTTTTTATGTGGCAGAAACAGGTTTTCACATATGTTTGAATTGGAAACAAAGATCACAGTTTTTATTTCCTTTATTTAAAAGGAACAATTGAATCTGGAGGTCAGTAACAACAGGAGGACCATCTTGTACAATGGTACAATAGTTCTGAACAACAATACAGTATCTGTCATCACTGTAAAATTATTCACAGCACCCCTGCAAATTTATTGCTTGAACAGATATAAATGACCTCACAACATGTGGTGAACTGCAATTACTCAACAGAAAGCATAAATTTTTAAAGGCACTCAGAGTGTTGCATGAAGTGTTTGTGAGTTGGCTCTGACAAGAGCACTGACCTGGCCCTATACCCAGCAGAGAGAGAAAGGCAGACTGCGAGAGGAGGTTGTGAAGGACACCAGCATGGGAAGTGGGGAGAATCTTGGCATGACTGAGAGTGTTTCGCCTGATATGTTTAAGAGATGCCAGAAAAGCCTGCGAGGAAAGCCAGCTCTCAATCACCTCTGCTCTATACTCTCTCCCACATCTCTCATTCCTCTCCTTGCTTTCCCTTTCAGTCTTTCTCTCATGGCAGGAGCCCCGGGCCGAGGTTTGATTGATGCCTGTCTACAGCTCGAGTAAGAGGACTAAGGAACCAGCACACAGTAGGGAGTGTAGCCTCCTTGCCAAACTGAGTCCTTTGATTCTGAAAAACGAGTGAACTTCAGTCTGGCAGAAACTGAAGGTGTTCCTTTAACACACCAGCAAATGAGATCGCACACACTCAAAGACTGTAATGTCATGGTAAAAGTAGCTTTGCTCAGCCCCACAAAAGCACATTAATAGGAACTGGTGACCTTTCCATTGTCATTAGCACCTGCTTTATCCCAGCCATCGTTTTATGATGTTTTTTGCAGCCCCATTACAGTACTATCATGCTTTCTTTGCTTTCACAGCTATGCACTGCATTTTACTTGGAGGTAACTGAGCTAGAATTGTACATATACAGGTGCATCTCAATAAATTAGAATGTCGTGGAAAAGTACATTTTTTCTTGTAAGTTATTTCAAAAAGTGAAACTTTCATATATTTTAGATTCATTGCATGTAAAGTAAAACATTTCAAAAGTTTTTTGTTTTAATTTTGATGATTAGAGCTTACAGCTCATGAAAGTCAAAAATCAGTATCTCAAAATATTAGAATATTTACATTTGAGTTTCAATTAATGACCATCCCTACAGTATAAATTCCGGGTATCTCTTGTTCTTTGAAACCACAATAATGGGGAAGACTGCTGACTTGGCAATGATCCAGAAGACAATCATTGACACCCTCCACAAAGAGGGTAAGTCACAGAGGGTCATTACTGAAAGGTGTGGCTGTTTACAGAGTGCTGTATCAAAGCATATTAAATGCAAAGTTGACTGGAAGGAAGAATTTGGGTAGGAAAAGGTGCACAAGCAACAGGGATGACTGCAAGCTTGAGAATACTGTCAAGCAAAGCTGATTCAAAGACTTGTGAGCTTCACAAGGAGTGGACTGAAGCTGGAGTCAGTGCATGAAGAGTCACCACGCTCGCTACCAAGCCATTTCTGAACCGGAGACAACGTCAGAAGCGTCTTACGTGGACTGTGGAGAAAAAGAACTGGACTGTTTGTCAGTGGTCTAAAGTCCTCTTTTCAGATGAAAGTAAATTTTGCATTTCATTTGGAAATCAAAGTCCCAGAGTCTGGAGGAAGAGTGGAGAGGCACAGAATCCAAGCTGCTTGAAGTCTAGTGTGAAGTTTCCAACGTCAGTGTTGTTTTGGGCTGCCATGTCATCTGCTGGTGTTGGTCCACTGTTTTTTCTGAAGTCCACAGTCAAAGAAGCCATCTACCAGTTAATTTTAGAGCACTTCATGCTTCCTTCTGCTGATAAGCTTTATGGAGATGCTGAATTCATTTCTCAGCAGGACTTGGCACCTGCCCACACTGCCAAATGTACCAAAAGCTGGTTCAATGACCATGGTGTTACTGAGCTTGATTGGCCAGCAAACTCGCCTGATCTGAACCCATAGAGAATCTATGGGGTATTGTCAAGAGGAAAATGAGAGACACCAGACCCAACAATGCAGATGACCTGAAGGCCGCTATAAAAAGCAACCTGGGCTTCCATTACACCTGAGCAGTGCCACAAACTGATCCCCTCCATGCCACGCTGAATTAAAGCAAAAGGAACCCCTACTAAGTATTGAGTACATATAGAGTAAATGAACATACTTTCCAGAGGGCCAACAATTCCCTAAAAAAATTTTTTATTGGTCTTATGAAGTATTCTAATTTGTTGAATTGGTGGGTTTTTGTTAAATGTGAGCCTAAATCATCACAATTAAAAGAACCAAAGACTTAAACTACTTCAGTCTGTGTGCACTGAATTTATTTAATACACGAGTTTCACAATTTGAGTTGAATTACTGAAATAAATGAACTTTTCCACGACATTCTAATTTATTGAGATGCACCTCTATTTATGTACTATTTTTTCCTCAGCAATGCCCAGTGTAAATGATTTCACCAGAATGCATTAATGTACAATTTATGTTTTTGATGAAAATGTAATCTTTGTTTTCTTGGGTATATGCAAATTTTCATATGCTTATGTTTCATACTATTTATTCATTTATCTTTTATGATTCATTTATGGTTTTATTACATTATATTCATATTACTGTCTTATGTTACTCATATACTCAGATACTGAAGTTTTATCCATTATATTCATAATTCTAGTTAATTCCAGTTGTGCTCATATTCCATTGATGTAGGATATTTCCTACATTTGACATATAAAAAGTACATTTTGTTATGCTTAAGTGATGTTTTGACAGGATATTGGAAACTTATTATCTGCAAAAATATTTTCTCTATTTTTATCTTGCGTCTTCCTACTGCATTTCATAGGTCATGTCAACGTGACCTAGTCCTGAACTAAATTCACCTTGGGTAGGGGAAATATTTGACAACATGTAGATAAAGACATAATGTAAAAGAACTGTTTGACATTTATTGATCAGACATAAACATCCTGTGATGTTGTAAAAGGATGTCTCGAGTATATATATTATTGCCAGTTAGATTCAGACAGCTTCTTCTTCTTCTCTCTTATTGCTTGCTCTGAAGACCTTCATCCCATAGCTTTTAAAGATTATTACACTCAGATTTTTAGACTATTCTCTTAGAATTTTAGCTATATATATTCAGTTTGGATATTGAATCCATTTTTAATCTTGTCTTTTAATTTTCATGTTTTACATTTAATCACTTGTAATTGTTACCACTTATGATTTATGATAATTGATTTTAATAAACTACACTTTTATGGAAAAATTTCATCTTGCTGCATCTCTCTTGCATCACTTGTTAAGCTAATTTTTGGTGCTACAATAATTGTTCTATTATAAATCATATGTCCATTATATAAACAATATACACTACTGGACAAAAGTTTGGAATAATTATTTTTTTTAATGATTCAAAACAAGTATCTTATGTGCATTGTAAATTCAGCTTTGCTGAATGTTTACATTTTAAAAATATATTAAAACAGAAAATAATTATTAAATTGTAATAATATTTCACAATATTACTGTTTTTACTGTATTTTTGATCAAATAAATGCAACCTTGGTGAGCACAGGAAACTTCTTTCAATGGCAAGCATAAAACTTTTGACCAGTGTATGCAAATTGGTTATAATAAAACATTTAAAGAGATTTTAAGGAGATTTTTAAAGAGAAATTTAAAGAGAGTCATCCAAAGATGAACATTCTGTTATCATTTACTCACCCTCATGTCGTTCCAAACCTGTATGGCTTTCACACACAAAAGTGTAATATAAAAAGCGAATGAAGGAACTGGGGCTGTCAGGCTCCAAACACCACAAAAAGTACCATAAAACTTGTGTAACTTGTGCAGTGTTTTCCAAGTCGTTATTCACTGAGAGTTCGAGAGAAGTAGCGATGTCCGATTTCTAAACAAAACATTCCCTGCGTCCCAGTGTGCATACTATCCACCCTATCTGCCCTAAATAGTATTGGAAAATTACTAATATCGCATAGAATTTAGGATGGATAGCAGGGGTGATTCTAGGATTTTTATTTTAGGGGGGCTCAGCCCCCAGTGAGGATATATATATATATTCAAATGAAAATGGCAACATGATCGTTTTATAAAGTATATGCGTTCATATGTGCTTCATTTTCACTGGAGGAAACCGGTGAGGGGTGAACAGCAGCGAAAACTTAGGCTACAGTAACGTTAGATGGGGAACCGATTGCTCCCCGTGATATTTTGTAAACTGTATTTATGACAAAGAACAGCACTGAAGCAGATATTAAAACAATCGATCGATAAACACACACCTGGTCCTCTGTTTCTCGCTCCTGCGCCGCCGCGTCTGATGATTGAAAAAGAACGCACTGAAAGACAGGGAGCACTGAAAGTCGATCGAAGTCTACCGCCGTTTTCATATTAAATTTAAAGGGGACTGAGGCGATCTCGAAATCGTGTACAGTTTATGGAGCTAATCGCAAAATTTTAGGGGGGCTGAGTAGTCATTTTGGGGGGGCTATAGCCCCCTAAAAATGGCCTAGCGACGCCCATGATGGATAGTATGCACATTGGGACGCAGGCATTCTTTTGAGTCGGGTCGTTTCAGTGAATCAGATGATTCAGTTCTGAACGATTCATTCATCTGATTCTGTTTTCGCGTTGATTCATGTTGTGAGTGATTCAGATCCAACTTTTTTGAGGGGGTTTCCCCTTTTTCCGCAAGATTGTCATATTTGTTTTAAATTCGTTTTCGAAAGCTAAATGAAGCTAAATTTAATTTCAAAACAATATGACCAGTCTGAATGATTCCTAAGTTTTGTGTAAGAGGATCCTTTTTCCTCTGTCGGGAATCAGTCTACTGCATATATGTTCAATCATAGTGAAGTAAATAATGATTCATATTTCCCTAAGGTAACTGCTAATTGACATAAAATACATATCAGTTTCTGCAGCCAAGCATTAAAATTGATTAACACTTCAGAGTGGGTGGCTGTGCACCATTGCTTTTTGGAAAATAAGTTAATTTCACAGCAACTCTCATGGCTTGGCATCACTCCAAATCTTTAATATAAAAGAAACTGCATCCACATCCCACAACAGAAACCATATTTAACCAGAAATTTAAAAGATTTAACTCATTACTGAGGCATGATGGGTTATGCTTCTGTATATGCAATCATGAGACTTCATTTGTGTGCATGCATGACTTTGTACAGTATGTGCACTGTGTGTTTGTATATGAATTTGCCACATTGGTCTGTTTTCATTTAACAGCACCGAAGAAAGAGAGTTTAGCCGGGGAACAGCACAGGCTCTAATTTGCAGTGGGGATAGTGTGCGATGATCTGGTAAAACACTGCATGGTGTTTTCACTCTAAATACGGCGGCAGGCCTTGCACACATCAGAAGCTGACCGCTCCTGGGTTACGCACTCACTCTGACATACTAAAAATATCAGCTGAAAATATTTTGGGACACTGCACACACCAAAAAAAATGGCTGCATAAAGTCAGTAAACTGTAAAGTCTTGACTTCTAATTGACAGATTTTACTGTGAAACTCATTTTGAGGTCAGTGCAAGGAAAGAATGGAACATCTAGCCGGACAAAAATTTGCCAACAAATTTTCAACAATGCTATTTAGGAAAAGAATCAAGAAACACTTCATCCTTTGGACTTGCTTTTCATGTATTAATAAGCAAAGTCCAGTGTTTTCCTCTCCAACATGTACATATATTCAGCTATTGTTGTCCAGTGTTGAGTTTATTTTCTCTCTTAACTCAAAGTCCACCCTTCCTCTTCTCTTTAATTTGCCGTTTGGCAGAGACACACTGCTGATCGAACACTGGTCCCTTGTCAGCTTGAGACTCGTTAAAAAGATTTGACACTTTTTGCATTTAGTGCTGCCAAGAAACTGGTACAAGTAGGAACATTACATATTGTTTTATTTTAATATTTGAGTGGGGCTTTGATAGTGCACTCTTTTACATTTTTTGTAAGTGTATTGTGTTCCTGACGAGCTAAACAGTTGCATTCATGGAAATGGGAAACACTTGGAAGTGTTCTTCCACCCTGGTCCACAAAAGTTAATATTTTAAACGTGATGAAATATATCAAATCTATCATACAAACATTCAACATTCAAGGCTTTTTAAACATTTTTAAAACATTCAAACAAGGTTGTAAAAACTTTCCTTTTCTAGTTTTGGATGAATTTTCAATTCAAAATCACTGTTCTGAATGCTGTTTGCTAATCTTAATTCAAATTTGATTTGAAATTGATATACAAAACATTATCAATTGAATTCTAAATACCACACATCCCTGTAAGAGATTGATGTAATGTGTACTGATAATGAGAATCTATTAGGATTTAAAATAGTAAACATAATCATTCTGGAAAAATGATAGCTTGATCATTTCAGGATATATTTCCTTTAGAATCACTGTAAATGATATTGACGCCAGTATAACAGAGTCATTGAATCCAGCACTGAAAAATCATGCCAAAATAAAGAAAAACTCTGGTAATGAATCTTATGTTATTTGTATAATGTTCACATTACATCAGTTAGGGAACCCGTGGAATTCACAGCAAGTGTCAATATTTATTCACTATTAGAATGAACTGCCAAAACCCAGAGAAGGATCTGGCAGGAAGTTAGGGTGTGCTCACTCACAGCTGTCCGATAAACATCAAACAGAGGGTGATGGTGAGATGAAAACCTCTTCTGCCGTTGATACAGTCTTGGGATTGAGTGCTCAAATCTTGATGACATGATAGATTCACACAAACCCTAATAAATATATCAAAACACAAAAATTTGGCTGACTGGACGGCCCAAAGCGATCGCCACTTGTGTAAGTCTCCTTTTATTCTTATAAACCCATCCTGCAGAGCGTGTCAGTAAAACAGTTCAGCTCCAGGTGCATCAAGGGAAATGCTGAGCTTGTTATTATTGCACTACTGGAAGGAAACCACAGGCAGAGGCAGGAGGCAACAAAGGAGGGGGGATATTTTGGTGTCTTGGAAAGGAGGAAGTGTGTTCGAGAGAGAACATCTCGCTCCTCTGACACCAGGAAAACGGGTAAAAGTTATTAATATCTGTGTGAGTGTGACTGGGAAGTTGTGGAAAGCTTTTCCGGAAGTGTGGCCGTGTGCACCGGGGTGGTTCCCATGATGCCGTGCTGTGTTGTTTGGGTCACTTCAGGGTGTGGTTGCTAGTTTTCCACTTTGGGTGGATCCAGGAACCGTATCAGGAACAGAGGGCCATCAGAAACCACAACACTTTGACTATGTTGGACTGAGTTTGTCTCGGTCAAACCCCACAGTACCGAAACAGCAAGCTGGCATTGATGATGTGGCTACGGTCGCTCCGGCAGAGCAGGAAACATTGCCAGTGCCCTGCTGTGGTGCAGGGATTTTCTGAGCGGGGTGCATTGTTTGGTTTGCGCTTGTGAGACGAATGTTTAGGTCACAGGACTGATTGTCAGGCAATGAAAACACATCACGCCGAGGAAAGGCGTACATGAAAGCATCACGCAATCTGTGTCTTTGTGAGATCCACCCACACTCATCCGAAATTAGATGGATGTGTGGTTTAAGTGGTGATTTTCTAGTGAGCTTGGCCTGGCTACTATAAACAACAGGAAACTAAATATCCACAAAGTTAAACCACCGAGCTTTTCCTCCATGTGCCCTTCACTGCCAATGGCTTAATGTAACCAAGATAAATAAGATATATAAGACTTGTTTATAGGAAATGCAAGAAGCAGGACACACACACACACACGTAATGGTGAAGGCATTCCAATAGCATTGATTTAAATGTAGCCTAACATTTAAATCTAGAAATCATGTAGTTGGTTTTCTTTCAGCACAATAATCATAATTAAGTGAACTTTGATTTGATTTGATTTGATTTGCTATTGCCATAAAAATGCCATAAAAGTTTTTTTTTTCTTTTCAGTTTTTGTAATATCTGTTTATTTTTAATTTTATATTTTACTTCATTGTTATGTTTCATACTGTCACATAAACCATGTAAAATTATCTGATACAATAAAGCATGAAAAAGTAATATTCCTTTGACAAATGCCAGCTCCCTAAAGGCATCACCTTCTAGGAGTGATATTGTTTCGGTGGGAAAACATTATGTTAAAGTATTAGCAATAGATAAGATAAAATAATCACTAGGCTTCATACAGGGAATTGTGGTTTAAGTATTGAGAATATGAAAGAAAGGTAAAGGAAGTTTATGTGAGTATGATAAAAAAAGTTGAACATTTTCTTCTAAGTTGTATAGCATATAAAAAAAAGGGGGGGGGGAATCGAACAATATCTAAGAGAAGTGGGGCCCTGCAAAGTTTACTTAAATGTGATTCTGGACAAAAAAATATACATTATTGATAAAATATAATAAAGAAACTAGTCCAGATAAATGTATTAAAGTGCTCAAGCAAGCAAATTGATTAATGGAATAGTATACTTAAAGGTATAGTTCACCCAAAAATTGAAAATTCTATCATTAATTCTCACCCTCATGAGTAATTAATGACAGAATATTCGTTTTTGGGTAAACTATCCCTTTAATTGTAGTGTTTCCCCCCTTACTTACGTGATTCCTCATACTCCAGTCCAGTTGGTGGCAGTAAAACACTTCCTGCAAACACTTACTGCAAAAATAAGTTCTGTGACAAACAAAAGTTTATGATTCTTATGTTTTGTTCCTCATGATGATCTTCACAAATGAACACAACTTTTATGAATTTTGAAGCCTAAATACAGTCGGCAGAAGAAAAAAGCTAATTATAGACTATAAACGAAAAACCCACTGATTTCAGAACAGTGGAACCAGAAGTGCTAAAATGATAACTCGTTTTAATGGTTTTGACCTACAAAAATACATTATCCCTGCAGCACTCTATAGCAGGGATCCTCAAATCTGGCCCACTCCTGCAGAGTTTAGCACTAACCCTAATCAAACACACCTGAGCATGCTAATTAGAGTCTTCAAGATCGTTAGAAAATCACAGGTAGGTGAGTTTGATCAGGGTTGGAGCTAAACTCTGCAGCAGATTGGCCCTCCAGGGAAAGATTTGAGGAACCCTGCTCTATAGTATGATGTTTTGTGGAATTAGTTGGTTTCTGCCACTTCCCAACATTCCATTCTCAAAATTTAAAAAAAAAAAAAAAATGTTAACTTTGTTTTTGATAACCTTGTGTAAGCTAACACTCAGTTAAGCAATTTAACTTTTATTTCCATTCTTTTAATTTTCTCTCCATTGTGTACATAAACAAGTTCTAATGAATAAAGTTTCCTCATCTGAGCTTGACCATCTGAAAGTTTGATATGCCCCAGAAACTTGTTTGAATTGTGATCTTTGCAGTGTTGTTTTTGGGGGCATTTTTTTCCTAAAGTATGTGTGCCATATGAGTCCAGTCCACATGTTGAACACAAGCTAAACATTTCCGTTCTATGCATTGATGACTTTTAGTTTAGCGAGGCAGAGGGAAGCATATCTCATCATTTATCATTTCTTTCCTCGTCACATTTGTTCAACACACCAGCAAGAGTAAAATATAAAGCGAAATGTCGGTAACTAAAGGGCAGGGGACAAATTCTCCTGCTGTGCAATATATCAGATATCAAAGCTGGTAACTCCTCTCTTCCACTAAGAGACGGTCTTTATACAGAGGCTGACACATCCTTGGATTTCATCCGATGTAGGAAGTGAATCGGACAGCTGTTGAAGAGGTTTCGGTGAGGTTAACCATCCTCAAACAAGAAAAGCCAGAATGGGATTTCAAAAAGAAGGTTGAAAACGATTTTTAAACAGTCTGTCACACAAGCACTTACGTTTAATCAACTCTAATAACACCTGCTGTTTTTTCAAGTTTTTACAAATCAGACCGTGGGAGCGAGACGGCAGGGGTCCTCGAAGGCCATCAGAAATATGTTTAGGGAGGATTTTTGCAATGCGATCATGCTTTTATAGGAGGCGAAGACCTTATCTTGTCTGTATACAGTCAGCCGCTTCACTAAAACCTGACTATTCATCATCATGTACAGTAATTAGTGCTGGAACTAAAGTCATGACATTAATCTAGTAGAATTCCTCGGTAATCACTTTACATAGGTAAAACAGACTTTACATAGTTTAAAATGTCATACACATTAGATCTATGCGGATGAGAGGAACAGAATGTCGTGGGTTGAACTGATCCAAAAGTTTATGACAAAAGGGCAGTTTTTGGCCAACATGCCTAAGCAATGAAAAAATGATAAAAGATGATAAAAAACATAAATAGTATGTTCAAGCAACTATGATAAATCAGTAAAGAAAACAGATTTGTCTGGCAAAGCAACATTTTCTGTCAAGCTTTTAAAAGGTTAAAGTTAATCTAAAAGGAAAAAATCTGTCATCATGTTGTTCCAAACCTGTATGACTTTGGAACACAAAAGAAAATATTTTAAAGGATGTTTAAATACAGAGTTCTGGCATGAAACTCTAGATGGCGCAGTCTGATAGGTCTAACTCAATCTGACCTAATGACATCATTATCACATGGCACAGCTGATTGGTTCTCCCCTGTATCGGTAGCCAATGAGCTCGCTGCTCAACATTCAAATATATGACTAGTACTTTGCTATAGCAGTTCGCAGCGTGCTTCAGAACAGCGAAATCAACGTCTAAGATAAGCGAATGCTCTTCTAATCCATATGGCTGTGTGTATTGCGTGGTCTGCCTAATCGAATTAAAAAATGAGCAGCCATAATCAAGTTTAAACTAAGTGTCATGTTAGCAGTTTGCATTGTATGCAGGAGCAAAATATTAAGCATATTAGCAGCATCTAAATGCAATTAG
>JAFVLL020037835.1:0-29122 GCA_021397915.2 Tor tambroides
AATCTACAGTATATATATATATATATATATATATATATATATATATATATATACACACCTCACTATGATTTTTTACACTGAAATGCACCACATTAAGTAAAACAGGTTGTGAACAGCAATACATGTTTACATAATTTATCATGTTTTTCTCATTATAGCCATGAGAAATTATCAAAAGCGGGTTATATGTCATGAAAATTGCCATAATGCACCACAATGCTTCATTATCTTTGTGCAAAACATAATTTAGCATTTCCTTCTTGTGATTTTAAGATACAAAAAAAGACTCCTTCTGGAAAGATTCCCCTCATGAGCTTCAGATCATTATCACATTTTACTAGAAAAGCAAAATAAAGCTCGCTCATTAACCCCCGAAAAACCAAAAGCAGCTCCACCTCCATCCAAACCAGAGCGAAACGGACCGTGCCGAAAGCGCCGATGGCTTTTCAACTTTAAAAAGGAGAAAAGAAAAGAGGCCTTATCACCGTAACAAGGGCTTATCAGACAACAAACTTCTCTTCCCGTGACTTTCATCTCACGCACTTGTTCCACTGATCTTATGAATAAATCATAAAGGCCGTACCCCCTTCGGCTCAGCAGCCCTGTAAAACACTGAGAAGTGTTTATGGGAGATAAGAGCCAGAGAGGCTGCCTTCCCAATAACGCTTTTTATCACTCCTTGTCCTCCCCGAGCATCGACTTTTACGATGCACACCCACAGCAGCAGAATGGATAATTAGGGAGTTTGTGGAGTCGACTCTATTGCATGATAGAAGAGCCAAAACAAAGCCATCTGCTGAGACTCCTTCATTCAGGGAGACGTTAACGCTTAATACCTGCCGCTAAACGCTGCAGTTGTGTTAAATATAAATGAGCGCTTTCTGATGGGCTTGATTTCATCCCATCTGATGAGGTTTTTGTCAGGATCGAGGCGAAACTTAAAACCGCTCATCGATCTGCCAGAACGTATTGATCAGTTCCTGTCAGACTCAGACGATCGATGCACTGAATGATCTCTGGATAGTTTCCTTCTCGACCGCCGGACCTCAAATAAAAGCGGCACGGACCGACACGCTGGAAGAGACGCGCTTTGTGTGCTGCGAGGGAGAGGAAAAGTGTGGGAACGTTTGTGTTTAAACTGAACCTGAAACTGTTTCAAATTGTTATCTGTAATTATAATAAAGCATAAAATAAAATAAAATAAAATAAAATAAAATAAAATATCAGATGGGAAAACATTAAACAAACAACATATATATAATTTAAAAAAAAGCTTAAAATTTACAAATGTTGTCTTGGCAACTAACTGAAATAAGTTTAAGTAATAAAATCATAATAAATACTAAAAGTTGGAGAAAAATAAATCTAAATAAATAAATTAATTAAAAACCTTACCTTAACCCAATACTGAAAAAAGAAGAAATTATAATAATAATAATAATAATAATAATAATAATTAACAAAAATAAAAATGACAAATGCACATAACAAAATTAATAAACTTAAAATAAAAATTAAAATGAAAACTTAAAATCTGAAATTTTTCCTTGGTAAGTAACTGTTTAAGTATTAAAATTACCAATATTAAAAATGAAGTATTCATAATAAATTATATATATATATATAAAGCACATTAAAAAAATTACTAAAGCATAAACTAAAATTAAAATAAAAACTTTAATTTCATTTATTATACTAATAATTTCATCTGTTATATAAATTAATAAATAAGGTTATACGTATTATAAATAATATTTTTATTGTAAATATTTAAAATATTATAGTTTTAGTGTTTATGTGAGTAAATTATCATGAAAATAGTCACAATACAATTTTAGTGGTCCTGAAAAACATTTATATATAACATCTTAAATTTAAGAAATCCAATCTAAACTTAAAATGAAAACTGAAAATATGATAAACATTAAAAAGCTAATTCAAAATATTAAAAAATAAAATAATATAACAGTGTATAAACAATACTAAAACAACACTATGGGATCAAAACAAGTCTGTACTTTCATATACATGCCCATAAACAAGATTTTTCTATTTTTTTTTACAAACCGAGGAACAAGACAGTTATTTTTGAATCCAAAAGACTCCTTTAAAAGCCATTAAAATCCCAAATCAAGTACGTTTCACAATTCTGCTGATTTGCTCATCATCTCAGATGTGATAGCAACCTGGACTGCTTTTAATTAGCAGTGGAAACGATTTTCAGCAATCCCTGATAAGTCTACTGACACAGAAAGAAACGCAGACGGACAGACTGGAAGTGAACGGGGCGGAAAAGTGCTCATTAATTCCCGTTTTTTTAGCGATGCTGGGAAGTCGCAGTGTTTGATTGAACAGACTGACCTCCAAAATCCAAATAGCGCAATCATGGCGACTCAAATTAGCGGCGGTGCTTCTGGCTCTTTTCTGATTGCAGCAGAGAGGATGCATTTGAAGCCAGACATCTGCTACAAATACGCCACAATGACAC
This sequence comes from Tor tambroides, assembly GCA_021397915.2. Lineage (NCBI taxonomy): Eukaryota > Metazoa > Chordata > Actinopteri > Cypriniformes > Cyprinidae > Tor > Tor tambroides. Next base: position 2,489 of record JAFVLL020037835.1, read on the forward strand.
TTTCTATCAAACTGCCAATAGCTGTATTATAGACAAACAAGCTCCTGTTATCTATGAGCTCTTCAGACGTGGAGTGACTCATTGTGCTGCTCTATAGAGGCCCTTGGGTTCGGGATGATGTACTGTTGCGTCCCGTTTGTTGTGCCCTTAAAGACGATGACATTTAGCTTTACTCATAGCTGCTTCCTCAAAAACGTCTTCAGACGGACTCATTTGTTTTTCTGTTCTCAGTGATGACCTTTAAGAGCGGTGTGCGACTCTAACTCAGAGGTGAAGTATTGGTGTCGTATCGGTAACCCACTACACAACATGCATAAACACTAGAAACACTTCAACTATAAAAGATTTGTGTTTGTTTGTTTGTAATTCAACACTATGCAAGTCACCATGGCTATCTGCATGGCAAGAAACAGGCGAAATGTAGAATAAACATAAAATGTGAACTATAATAATCAAAAATGAAATGTATAATAGGCTTTTAAAAATTTAAATGTAATTTTATATATATATATATATATATATATATATATATATATATATATATATATATTAAATGTTATATTATTTTATTTTAATTTTAAATGTGTTTAAATTATATTTAAATATTTATATTATATTTAAATATTAATGATAAAAATACATCATATTTTATATAGGTTTTATAAAACTCATAAATGTATGTATATATATATATATGTGTGTATATGTGTATATGTGTATATATATATATATATATATATATATATATATATATTTCTATTTGCCAGCTATTTCTACATGAAAAAATATGGGGAAAATATAATAATAATAAAATAAAAAAAGGCAAAAATACAAAGGGTTTTCAAAGTTAATCATTGATTTAAAAAAATAATGAGATTTTTATATATAAATTTCTAAACATATTTTATTTTAATTAATTTATTTTGTTTAATATTTTAAAAATAGTAAAACTATATTAATAATAATAATATTTGTAACTTTTTATTTATTTAGTTAGTTATTTAGTTATATACAATTAGAAATATATACTGTGAATATGTGTATATATTTATATATAGCATATTTTGAGTAATTTTGTTGTAATGTGTAGTAACGTTTATCTTCATTATTTTATTAAAAATCTTTTAATACAAGGCAACCGTATAAAATAGTCAACTAAAAAAGATAAATATCATCACTAAATTAATACACACAGGTCATTCTCAGGGATAAACATCTAATTTGTTGTTGAAAACAATATTTTTTGTTTTGTGAGCACCACAATTATGCTTTGAGTGGAATGTTGCTGCAATTCATTATTTACAGAATTTGCATTATTTACAGCCTGCATTGTAATGCTTTGCACAAAAAGTAATATTTTATTCTTAAAAAAAAACATTTGAGTGTAAACATGATGAAAAACATTATGATGTCACTTCTTTAAAAAGATTAAAAAACAATCAGAAAGATTAAACCATTATTTTTAAAGAAGGAAACACACTATTTATGTGACTAGGATCAGCACTGTGTTAATAATATCAGTAGTAAGTCACAAGGAGGCACGCAGCTCACAAACGGCACCATTTTTCCCAGAGAAAGAGCCATGTGTAATTCTGACATTTATGTATGATATACAGTAAAAGCTCTGCTGTGCAAAGGGGAAACTGTAACCTTTAATCCTCAAAGAGGAGCTGTAATTGTAAAGACACGATGTCTTCAGGTAGAGCTGGAGAAATCTCCGGTGAATCTGAGAACACACTGGACTTCTTTTATTTGCTTTGCTCTATGGGAACACCGGGTACATAAAAATGACAAAGTTGAGCGATTAGGATTCAGGACTGGACCGATACGAGTCACTGACCCGCTACAGCCATCAGACCGACAGATATTTCATTTCTCTGTCGGGGATGAAGATTGAAGAATCAGAATCAAAACTTCAACATCTTTTTAACCATTTAATTCACATAGAGTGCATGAACTTCTAATTCCACAAATGATCATGAACGCTTAATAATGTTTCTATTAAGTTATGAAAGTGCTATTTCTGAGTATTCACGGGATGTTAAAAATGTCAATTTTTTAAATGTTTTAAAAACGTTAAGAGGACGACGCAAACGTTAAAAGGACAGTTCAACCAAAAAGTTGAACCCTCACCCTCATGTTTTTCCATACCTGTACGAGTTTCTTTTTTTTCTAAATGTTTGTAATCAAACAGTTTCTGGTCCCCATTTTTTCCCCTTACTATGGAAGTCAATGGGGAACAGAAACTGTTTGATTACCCACATGTTCAATAGAAGATAGCAACTCATACAGCTAACAGGGAACATTCTAACACAGACGTTTTTTTAAAAAAAGTTCTTAATGTTTATGGAATGTTCTTATAACTTTTAACATTAATATTTGATATATGTTCTCATAATGTTGAGAGGAAACGTTCTGAGATCAACATTCTCTGAACGCCCTTATGATGTTATTTGTACAGGTGCAGCTCAGAAAATTAGAATATGTTGAAAAAGTTCATTTTTTCTTGTAAGTTATTTCAAAAAGTGAAACTCATATATTTTAGATTCATTACATGTAAAGTAAAACACTTCAAAAGTTTTTTTGTTTTAATTTTGATGATTAGAGCTTACAGCTCATGAAAGTCAAAAATCAGTATCTCAAAATATTAGAATATTTTTTAAGATCAATCAAAAAAAAGGATTTGCCAAACAGAAAAGTTCAAGTTCTTTAAAGTATGTTCATTTATGCCCTCAATACTTGGTCAGGGCTCCTTCAGCACAAACTCCAGCATCAGTGAGGTATAGCATGGAAGTGATCAGCCCGTGGCTCTGCTGAGGCACTATTGAGCTTCAGCTGGATTGTTGGATCCACTGTTTCTCATCTTTCTCTTGAAAATATCCCATAGATTCCATCTGGGCTTCAGGTCAGGCATGTTGGCTGGCCAATCAAGCACAGTAATATCATAGTCAGCAAACCACTTGGAAGTGTGTTTGGCACTGTGGGCAGGTGCTAAAGTCCTGCTGGAAAAGCAAATCAGCATCTCCATAAAGATTGTCAGCAGATGGAAGCATAAAGTGCTCCAAAATCACCTGGTAGATGGCTGCATTGCCTTGGTACTTGATAAAACACAATGGACCAACACCAGCAGACGTCACGGCACGCCAAATCATCTCTGACTTCAGAAACTTCACACTGGACTTCAAGCAGCTTGGATTCTGTGCCTCTCCAGACTCCAGACCTTGATTTCCAAATGAAATGCAAAATTTACTTTTATCTGAAAAGAGGACTGGACCTACTGAGCAACTCAAGTCCAGTTCTTTTTCTCCATGGCCCAGGTAAGACGCTTCTGACGTTGTCTCTGGTTCAGAAGTGGCTTGGTAGCCCTTTTCCTGAAGACGTCTGAGCGTGGAGACTCTTGATGCACTGACTCCAGCTTCAGTCCACTCCTTGTGAAGCTCTCACAAGTGTCTGAATCGGCTTTGCTTGACAGTATTCTCAAGCTTGCGGTCATCCCTGTTGTTTGTGCACATTTTCCTACCCAAATTCTTCCTTCCAGTCAACTTTGCATTTAATATGCTTTGATACAGCACTCTGTAAACAGCCACACCTTTCAGTAATGACCCTCTGTGACTTACCCTCTTTGTGGAGGGCGTCAATGTTCGTCTTCTGGATCATTGCCAAGTCAGCAGTCTTCTCCATTATCGTGGTTTTAAAGAACAAGAGATACCCGGAATTTATACTGTAGGGATGGTCATTAATTGAAACTCAAATATAAATATTCTAATATTTTGAGATACTGATTTTTGACTTTCATGAGCTGTAAGCGCTAATCATCAAAATTAAAACAAATTTTTTTTGAAGTGTTTTACTTTCATGTAATGAATCTAAAATATATGAAAGTTTCACTTTTTGAAATAAGTTACAAGAAAAAATGAACTTTTTCACCATATTCTAATTTTCTGAGATGCACCTGTACTTGATGTGCATTCCCATAATACTGAGAGAAAAAACATTCTTAGATTATTAAAAATAAACATTCTAATAGCGCATTTTGCGTAAAAATGAAATTAGTACAACGCTATAAGAAATGTTTTTGTAACCTTTAAATAATAATAAAACTAGGCATTTAATGTTCTGAGAATATTGAAAAATAAACATTCAAATAACATTATATTTTGGTAAAAAAAAAAAAAAAAAAGTTAGTAGAATGTTGAAAGAAACGGTTTTATAACCTTTAAATAACATTCTAATCACAACATGACAACATTTTAGAAACATTTCAAAGCATTTTTCCCATGTTTTTATAACATGGGACTGTCCCTTTAAGAAAACATTCCATTTGATCGTATTGCAAACATTATGGGAATGTTACTTTTGAATGAAACAAGTAGTAACATTTAAAAACGGTAGACGAATGTCCAACTAAAATGTTTCAGAAAAATGAACAATACTTAATACTTAACATTTTGAGAACATTATTAAAGATCAAATAACTTTGAAACTTCTATAAATGTTACTGTAACTTTGAGACAACATTCTGAGAACGTTTCCTGTTAGCTTTTAGTTTTGAAAAACAACAGCATTAATGTATCAACTTCAAAACAACGATCAATACCAAATAATATCTACAGTACCTGCAAATGTTTGAAAGGTTTTTAAAGTTTATCTTTGATTTTTAAAAAAAAGAAAAAATTGCCTCCTTTTATTAAAATGTTTAATATAAATTATCTGAATTTAAAAAAGTCAACCATAAAACACAAACACCATCAGTAAATTAATATACATGGGTCATTCTCAGAAGGAAAAAACATCTAATTTGCTATAGAAAACAATATTTTCTACGATATTCCCACATTATAGGAACATTACTTTTGAATGTTCTCTCAGCATTCTGAAAGAATTATTTAAATGTTCATCTAGCATTTAAAAAATGTACAAATAAAATGTTGAACGACGTATAAATGACACATTTTGAGAACATTATTAAAGACCAAATAACTTTGAACAAACCTTCTATTAACGTTACTATAACTTTGAGACAATGTTCCGAGAACGTTCCCTGTTAGCTCGGTTCAAATGATTTCAGCAGTGCTTGAAAACAACAGCATTAATGCATCCTCTTCAAAACATTCAACAACTACCAACTACATGCAAACGTGCCAAATCAGCCATGGTTTTTTAACTCTGTAGTGAGTGTTTTGCACGAGGGCCGGCAGTGATCAAGCAGGTGATTTTGATCTCAGCGGCTCTCTGGCTCCCAGGTCACCCGTCCATGGAATTAAAGCAGCAACCTCTGCTCACATTGCGAGCTATTAGACTCGGAGAAGCAGCAGTTCCACCCAAAGACTTCATCAGTCAGACTCTGACAGGATAAACAGGCCAGCACACACATCTCACTTCAAATATCATTATACCGCAGGCACTTTAAACACAACATGGATCCATTGTACCAAATGCCACTGCTTACTGCACCAGGCTGCTTCGACACAGTCACTTCAGTAGAGGTTCTGAATGATGAAGAGGAATAGCTGCACAATCTGATTACACTAAATACACGCTGACCTTAAACGCTTTTCTTTTATCAGGGAAAGGTCGTAAATGGTTTAAGCGAAATCCACCGCTAGATGTTTGCCCATTACCCCGATTCTGCTTTGCATGGAAAAACCTTGATCAGCTTTCTGTATGCGTTCTCAATGAGGATGTGCACAACTATGCTACATATATATCTACCAGACAGCGAATCTCAGGGGTTGTTGTTCATATATTATGTTTGAAAACAGCTGGACGAAGCTCAACAAAGTGGAATCTGGCCTCCAGATGTGTTTTTTAAAAGATTAACCCTATTTCATATCACATGTTTTTTCAGCGTTTAAAATTCAAAAGAATACATCACTGGTAAGTGTTTACTAAAACATGATTTATATGTTGTAAAAACTGTTAATCTGTCAAAATACAAGGCTATTTTAATCAGCCATCAATGCAAAAAGATGCATACTTGCAAATAGTATAGTTATAGCACCTACCAGTAAGAACTAGGCTGGACAGTCAATTTTAATAATTTCACGGCAACAAGTTAATTTCTTACTCAGTATTTTTGTCTTGTTTTCCATTACAAATGTCTAAATACTCTTCTTCAGTATTTCATTTTTCCATCAGGGCTGAAGATAAATAATCAAAATCAAACATAAAATCAAAAACTTCAACATCTTAGCTATTTAATTTACACAGAGTACATCTGATCATGTAATTCCACAAATGATCATGACTTCAAGAGCCTATCCCAGCTAACAAGAACGTTTTGTTAATGTTCCCATAAAACATTATTTCTGAATGTTCTCTGAATGTTGAAAATGTCCAGATTTTTAAATGCTTTTTGTGGTTATGCAAATGTTAATGAAACATTCCACTGTGTCATTTTGCAAACATTATGAGAATGTTACTTTTGTACATTCTCTGAACATTCTGAAACAAGTCGTTACATTTAAAAATTGTTCGACGCACGTCTAAATAAAATAAAAGGTTTCATGCATTAAACAAACATTTTCTCTATTTTACATTTTACTCCCAAATTTTAATTATAGCATCTACCAGTAAAATCTAACTGAGCAAAGCCAATTGTAATCATTTCACTGTAAAAAGTGAATTTCTTACTCTGTATTTTTGTCTTGTCTTCCAGTAAATATATCTGAACGTTTTTTAAATCAAGATACTTTTACTTGAGATGCAAAATTACATATTGAGCCTTGTTCTCTAAATAAATGTTAAACATAAAAATATCTGCCAATAAGGTCATACAAATAAACTTGAATAGAACCCTTTCAATGACACCATTGGTAGATAGATTTAAGCTTTAAATTCTAATACATTTTTCAGAAAGAAAAAGGCTTAATAAATTGTCATCCTGCATCTCAAGTAACTATCTTCATTGCATTAGAAAAAGTAGACAAAAAACTGAGGAAGAACATCACTTGCAGTGCTGCAGCTTAATTAACCTGTCAAACCTTTGCTTTCTTAGAAACATCTTGAAGAAACAATGACTAAACCAACTAGAAAGCAATATGAGGAAATGTCAGCCTCCGTGACCAACAATGCACACCATAAAACGAAGCTCTACTTCACCTGAATTAGAATTATCTAGAAAGCGACACTGTGCCACTCAGTCTGAGACAAATACTTACTTCAAAAGCTCTTCTCAAGTGCTTCGCTGAGAGCCAGGCTGTGGAAAATGTGAGTGAAATTCACTGTAAGAGTTCTCGTGTACGGATCGGGCTCAGCGAAGGAAGACGGGCGGCAAACAGCTGCATCCACTTTCCATCGGGCTCTTTGATAAAACGCTTCAGACTCTTATGTAATGAACACAGGTGCTCATGTGCAAAGCAAACGTCTGCCTCCAGCTGCGGTCTCTTCATAAAGCTAACTCTGACACCGACATCCATCAGATTAAACCACTACATTTCCATGAGTAAGCACTCGCGCTGGCCACTTTGTGCGGACTGAGGAAGCGAAATGCAAAGCAGATGATGGTGTGAAACTATTTCCAGGCAGCAGATTGTATATTGAAGCTTTGCAGTGGACACAAAATATGAGGTAATTCACAGAGAAGAGCACAAAACTAGTTATGTCAAGGATATGGGTTTAATTCACAGAAAACACACACACACACACTGATCAAATGGAAAATGCTGAATGCACGGCAAGTCACAGTGGATGAAAAAAAAAGTAAACTAGATTTATATTCCCTGTTGAAAGGAGCAGCATGTGTTCTGTATTTTTCATGCAAGTTCCTTAATCAGTGTAACCAGCAAGACTTACACCACTGCCATGCTGGAAAATCATCACCATCATGCATTAACCAGCATTAACCAGCATTAACCAATATTAACCAGCATTAACCAGCATTAACCAACATTACCTGACATTAACCAACATTAACCAATATTAACCAGCATCAACCTGCGTTAATCAACATTACCTGACATTAACTAGCATTAACCAACATTAACCAACATTAACCAGCATTAACCAACATTACCTGACATTAACCAACATTAACCAATAGTAACCAGCATCAACCTGCATTAATCAACATTAACCAACATTAACCAGCATGCAAATACAAGCAAATGTAACTGATGTTTATCTGCAAAAAAGCTGCCGCCATGTTGCTAGGGTGTTGCTACGTGGTTTACAGGGCTTTGCTATTCAGTTACTAAGGTGTTTTGAGTATTGTTTAGATTGTCACTAGGGTGTTGCTATTTGGTTGCCAGGGATTAACTATTAAGTTACTAAAGTGTTCTAAATGGTGTTTACATTGTTGCTATGTGGATTTTAGGTTGTTGCCAGAGCTTTCCTCTTCAGTTACTAAGATGCTCTGAGTGTTGTTTAGAATGTTGCTATGTGGTTGTTATGGTGTTGCCAGGGCTTACCTCTTCAGTTGCTAGGGTGTTCAGAGTGGTGTTTATAATTATTGCTAGGGTGTTGCCAGGGCTTACCTCTTTAGTTACTAAGGCGTTCTGAGTATTGTTTATAAAGTTTCAATGTGGTTGCTAAGGTGTTGCCAGGGCTTACCAAGATGTTTAGAGTTTTGTTTAGAATGTTATTGTGTTTGTTGCTAAGGTGTTGCCAGGGCTTTCCTCTTCAGTTACTAAGGTGTTGTGAGTGTTGTTTAGAATGTTGCTATGTGGTTGTTATGGTGTTGCCAGGGCTTACCTCTTCAGTTGCTAGGGTGTTCAGAGTGGTGTTTATAATTATTGCTAGGGTGTTGCCAGGGTTTACCTCTTTAGTTACTAAGGCGTTCTGAGTATTGTTTATAAAGTTTCAATGTGGTTGCTAAGGTGTTGCCAGGGCTTACCAAGATGTTTAGAGTTTTGTTTAGAATGTTATTGTGTTTGTTGCTAAGGTGTTGCCAGGGCTTTCCTCTTCAGTTACTAAGGTGTTGTGAGTGTTGTTTAGAATGTTGCTATGTGGTTGTTATGGTGTTGCCAGGGCTTACCTCTTCAGTTGCTAGGGTGTTCAGAGTGGTGTTTATAATTATTGCTAGGGTGTTGCCAGGGCTTACCTCTTTAGTTACTAAGGCGTTCTGAGTATTGTTTATAAAGTTTCAATGTGGTTGCTAAGGTGTTGCCAGGGCTTACCAAGATGTTTAGAGTTTTGTTTAGAATGTTATTGTGTTTGTTGCTAAGGTGTTGCCAGGGCTTTCCTCTTCAGTTACTAAGGTGTTGTGAGTGTTGTTTAGAATGTTGCTATGTGGTTGTTATGGTGTTGCCAGGGCTTACCTCTTCAGTTGCTAGGGTGTTCAGAGTGGTGTTTAGAATTATTGCTAGGGTGTTGCCAGGGTTTACCTCTTTAGTTACTAAGGCGTTCTGAGTATTGTTTATAAAGTTTCAATGTGGTTGCTAAGGTGTTGCCAGGGCTTACCAAGATGTTCAGAGTTTTGTTTAGAATGTTACTGTGTTTGTTGCTAAGGTGTTGCCAGGGCTTTCCTCTTCAGTTACTAAGGTGTTCTGAGTGTCGTTGACAGCAAACACCAACAACAAGAAACTCACATAAGAGCACCAAAAAAGTAAATAACGCAATCTAATGCTGGAATTACCTTTATGCAATTCATTAAACTCAAACTAAATAATCACATGAGTAACTGTGCAAACGTTCGGTACCATCTTCAGTATTTAAAATTCAATCCCACAGTGCTCCTCTCTGCCAAGCTACTCGTGAATTCACCAGACTCCCTCCTGACGGAGTAAAACGCGATCAATACGGCCCAGTGACTCGTGATTGCTCTGTGTATTTCCAATGATCCAACAGAGATGTGTTTAAGCCATCAAACACCTTCTAATCATCATGCAACAGGGACTTCAATTTACAGCGGACTGCGTGTTTTCAGCCCGGTCGATGATATCTGTTCCATCTACCGGCAGCCTCAATTCTGTTAGAGTAGTCTTGCTACTATTTGGCCATAATAAGCCTCAAATTGATGATTAACCTTTGTAATCCAGCAAGCGCATGGAAGACGGTGTGCTCTTGTCATCCAAGTGGCTGCCAGAAAGATGCTGCATTATCGTCTGCAGGAAAATTGAGGGGTTTGTGAGCAAATGAGGCGCTGTTATCTGCACAGAGCGTGCCCGAATATAATGAAGACGCATCTCTACAATGAAGAGCCTTTTAATAACTGATCAGACCGCTTCACTGTATTGTGCATTTTAATAAAAAAACGTCCACGTCTGCACGCGTTAGGCGCCTATGCGTGAAGATAGAGGCTTTTATCTTGGAAAAGCGAGGTGAATTAGCATCTGCTGCAGAGCGTCGGCCATTGTTTATGGCGCGCTATTATTTGGTAATCAGACATTAAATGAGTCATTTCTCTACATTTAACTCCAGCCGGTGAGCTAATGGTTTAATCTGACCAACGAGGATGATTTAGCCTTTGTTTACTCTGAATCACCATTAGACAAACTCAATTGGTGCCTGCAAATGAAGCAGGAAACCATTTCCTAAAATGTGAATAAACACATGCACCAATCAGATTGCATTCACGTGCATCGATATGCGTTTTGGGCTTTCATTACCCTGTGATATTTGCAGTCGGTTGTTTCGTAAGGGCAGACTTGAGGCTCCTTTATCAGAGGCCTTCATCAGTTGGTATTTCATATCTATCATATTTGTGAGTGGAATCAGTCCAAAGGCTGTCCTTTACACGTCACCTTGACAAAGCGCCAGACAAACGACCTCCTTCATTATCTTAAAATCTCTAAGGACGAAAAATAAGATCTTTGTGCGGAGTCTCATTTCAATGAAATAAATTTAAATTAAAATATGGCCCTAAATTAAACCTTAACATATTCCACTCTGGGGGACAGAGGCAGAATCAGGGCATACTTCAAAAACACGACAAAAACACAATCCCTCATCAAGAGTAAAGTAAAGTTCAGAAACTTTCATTCGCCGAAGGGTCAAGGTTCGCTGATTTCTAAGTCGGAGAAAGAAATATTACATTAGCAATAAACAAACACTTAAAGAGAAAATAAACTTAGCCTCAACATTCAGGGTGAAATGCAATAAAGTTTATTGGTTACAACAAATATCAAAAGTTTGGAAGTTGGCTTTAGGAGTGGAAAAGGCCAAAACAACAAACAAAAATACCAAAGGGTCAGTCTAAAGAATTACTGAGGATTGAAATCGACGGTTTGATGAAAACAACCAGCCAAATAATCATCTATCCAGGTAACACATTTAGGTTTTAAAACGTTCTGGGAACATTGTTTTGAAATGTTTCTAAAAAATTGGTATGATTAAAATGATATTTAAATGTTTCTTACAACCCAAATATAATGCTATTTGAACGTTTATTTTTAATAGTCTAAAAATGTTTAAAATGTGTAGTTTTCTTGATGTGATTTGACCATTATTTAAAGGTTACAGAAACATTTCTTAGAACATTCTACTTTATTTTCACCCAAAATGTAACGTTATTTGAACATTTATTTAATATTATTCAATATTATAAAATTTAAAACATTAAAAAAGTTTTTGTCATGATTAGAACATCATTTAAATGTTACAAAAATGTTTCTAACAACATTCTACTAACTTATTTTAAACGTTAAAATGAGTTTTCTTGTCTTAATTAGAATGTTATTTAAAGGTCACAAAACCATTTCTTGCAACATTCTACTTTAGTTTCATCCAAAATATAACATTATTTGAAAATTTATTTTTAATATTCTAAGACCATTAAAATGTCCAGTTTTCTTGATGTGATTAGAATGTTACTTAAATGTCACAAAACCATTTCTTACAACATTCAACTTTATTTTTACCTAAAATATAACGTTACTTTTATATTTAAAATTCTAAAAATATGAAATGTCCAGTTTTCCTATTGTTAAGGTTACAAAAACGTTTCTTAGAATGTTCGAGTGCAAATAACATCATGAGGACATTTTGAAATGATGCTCTAAAAACATTTTCTCTCAACGTTATGAAAACGTACAGTATATCAAATATTACTAAAGTTATTAGAATGTTCCATAAACATTACTGTAAGAACGTTTGTCCTGACATTTATATAACTTTAAAAACCTTTTGTGCAATGTAAAAAACCACTGATACTAATAAAATCCTTTATTTTTAAGAGTTAGGCTGGTTCATCATTCAAATACAGTTCAGATACGGGTTTTCACACACAATGTGTTCTTGTGTTTAAAAACATCTGTACAAAGCGCAACAAAATACAAGAGAACCACAGGGGACCCTTGAATAGTTTAAACTTGACACAGCGTCTTAAAGAAGCCCCTTACCAAAATCAGCATGTCCGTAGAAAACAAGGTGCAGTACAAGAATGAATCTCACATTAGAAAAATGTAATAGTTTGGGTTAAGGGTTCATTCAAATCTCTAACGCTAAGTACAAGCACCTCTACTAAAAACCTGACCCTTATGCCGCTGCTGAAGCACAACCTTATTATTTTTTACTTGAGCACTTTAAAAGTTTCCTCTCGAGTGAAGCACCTCTATCTCTACTGCTAGTGAGGCAGAGGGAAAAAAAACTACTTCTGAGTCTTTCAGCTGTACTTTCTGCACCGTTGCATGAAAAAACCTTTTATGAAAGCCTGGAAACAAAACAAAAAATAATAAATAATGAATCCAGCAACACCGAATGGAAAATCTAAGACGTGGAGCATAATAAAGTAAGCCGCGAAATCAAATGACTGCTGTTTCTATGAGCTTTAATCTCGAGGTAATTTCATTTCACACTGCGCAGTACTAAACACTGCAACACTAGAACAATATTTTGGCTCCTGCTCTCGCAGGTATTTGAGAAACAGAGCCATTAAACACACATCTATTGTCTTAATTGTGTAGCTGAATAACAACACCAGCTTCATGCTTGTAGGGTGAAATAAAGAGCAACACAACATGCGGTAAAGGAGGCTTTCGCTCTGATCCGAAAAGAACGAAAGCCATGAATAAACGTCTTTTCACTCATCACCCCATAATGCATCTGCCTCAGAATTCGTGATGAAAAAATATTTTAAATTAGGTGTCAAAAGCCTCATATTGAACAACTCCCTCTCAAACTGCACTCCAAACGCACCAGCGTCCAATTATGCCAAAATGACAGCAAATTGAACAGAAGAAAGCACAAAGCCGTCACTCCGAGGCTCATATCTGGGAAGCCTCATCGGAATACATATAGCATTAATGAGCCTGTCCCATCATGGCTCATGTGCGATCATCTGATGCTATGTGAGTTTAAGGGGGATTATGCGAGGGAACGCAATCAATACACTTATCTAGATGCACTGCACAGCCATGGGAAGACTAGGGATGAGAATCGTTGGGAAAGTAATGATTCTGGTTCTGATTTCAATACTGGTTCTTAAAGGGACAGTTCACCCAAAAATAAACATTCTGTCATTGTTTATTCACTCTCATGTCATTCTAAACCTGTTTGATTTGATTTCTTCTGTGGAGCACAAAACGAGATGCTCTTTAACGTACAATGACAGTGAATGGCCCAAAATAGCTTAGTTTGAGAAGCAGACCAAAGTTTGAGCCATTATTAGAGGTGTGCGATATTTATTGTCTATGAAAATCTCGTAATTGTTGTTTTAATGATATGCAAGCTGACATTATTGAATATGCAGGAGCATTGAGAGTCCAAATGCATTTACTGGGTAATGAAGCCTATTAGAATATAGTTAGAATGCCCATGTAATTCAACTCATGAAAGCATATATTAATACTTTTTTATATTATAAATAGGGTTGCAAAGGGGTGGAAAATTTCCGGTAAATTTCCGGAAACTTTCCAAAAATCCCGGTAAATTTCCAAAATTCCCGGTAAGTTTCCAAAATTTCTGGAAAGTTTCCGAAATTTACTGGAAATTTTCCAACTTTTTGCAACCCTAATTATAAGATATGATATAGTTCAGCAATATCACACAAGCAAGAATGCCATTTTCCCAAATATCATAGTCCGTGTGTGCAGCTGCGAATGTGATATTGATTTTATATGACAGTTCAACAAACAAGAAGTTAATATTAATTGAGTTACATTTTAGACACAATAGTGTCTGTTTTATCTGTTTTGCCAATAAAAATAGTTCCAAACAAAGCCAGATCAGAACATTTGTGTATCTCAGAGAAACATTTTGTTGTTTTGTTCCTGAATGAATCTGTTTTTGAATGAATCATTTGAGTCAGTGATTCAATGATCCATTCATAAGACAGTCGCTTGAGCTTTAAATGAATCGTTTGAATGAATGATTCAGTGAATCACTCATTAAGACAGGGACTTGCTGCCACCTACTCGCGGTTTTAGTGTCATATTTATTTATCCGTGACAGACCTAAATCAGCACTAAAACACAGTGTGCAAAATACTGTTTAAACATCATTATCGAAAAAATCCCCAAAAATATAGAGATATCATTTTTTGTCAATATCGCACACCGCTAGCGATTATTCAATGATATTTTTGCTCTCCAATCACATTCATGTTTACATATACTGCATTAAAGATCAATGCCAGGTTTAACATCAATAATGTTACATCTATGCCAATTTATGTTGGAAGAAGTAACATTAAATTAGAAATAAAGAATAATTTAGTTCCAGAACTCAAGGTAATGTCACATAAAATGAAATAAGTAATATTTTAACCTTAACACAGTGTCTAAAATACGCAGTGCTTAAAAACACAAATCCAGTTATTAAGGGTGTTATCATACAACATGTTCTTGCATTCAAAAATAGCTGAATAAGGTGCAACAAAATGCAACCAGGACCACTGTGGTCTCAAGGTTTGGCTTTAAAAGTTGAATATTTTAACCTTGACACAGCGTCTTAAATAAGCAATGCTTAAAAACACAAAAAACAGCATATCTGTAGTATAGTCTGGCGATTTGGCTTTAAAAGTTGAATATTTTAGCCTGGTTTGACGTCAGTGATACCAAACATTACTGGTTCATTTTACATAACTATACTGTTATTTGAATACGCACGTCTTCAAAAGGAGATTTTCAGTGAGTAAAACTTACATTTGTGTCTGTTCCTCACGCATGTGATGCATTTAGATCCATATGGACTGCATTTTATGGTGTATTTTTGGAGTTTGACAGCCCCTGGTCACCCATTGCAAGTCTTTTTGACTAAATCACTGCAAATGACCTTGAGAGTCCATGTTGCTGCAAAGCTGTCTTTTTATTACTTTTCTCTTTCACCACATTCAATATAGCCTGAAAACTCACACTCACATTATTTTTAAGCACAAGTATACAGATGTACAAAAAAACATTAATGAAACTGAACATCAAATTAGTTTACTTCTGGTATTTTAAAACAATATTCCCAACTCTGCTTACAAAGGTGAAGGTGGTAAAGAAAAACCTCTGTGCTCTCATGAATAATGCAGTTAGTCTCAAATATGCAAATCCATGTATTAGCCTAGTTATGCATGTTCTGTAACTTACAGCGAGTTATGTATTATATATGAACAAGGCATGAAATGAACGACTCGTTGGCTAACGCACAAGCACGCAGTGCTAAAGACGCTGGATAACTTGTGAACCAGCTCCAAAATCCTAATGTCGACTTGACTAATAAATGACATCCAGGGAGAGATATGGAATTAGCTAGTAGTACGTGGAAACGTCTTGCACCTATTAAAGACAATGATGTCGTTAGGTTTGGGAGGCTTGCGAGACGGACTGAGGCGAAGCGTAGCGCTCTAACTAATCCTTCCATTTTCCCTAAAGGGCTAATCAGGAATCTGCTCTGACTGATCCCATCCATCTACATCTGAGCCAATTTAACAGAAAGAGTTCACAAGGAGTCTCAGCGGGCACCAAATGAGCCGAATCTAGGCCAAACTTTTAAAGACATGTATGGCTATGTTAATATCTGGGATGGGGAGGGAAAAGGTTTAACATGCAAAAGCAGGGAAATTTTCACCAGCACACGCAAGTGCCAGCAACTTTCAGTTTGGAGTTCCCAACAGGCTGAAAGCATTGAAATTCAAGAGACGTTTAGAAACTAAGTTGTTAATAATGTGCATATTTTTAGGCGTATATGTAGTTCAAGGTAATATTAATGCATTTTAATGTTTGCATGTTGCAATGGTTACTTTTTGGGTGTTGCCAGATTGGGTTAATATTTCACAGCCGAAAAGCTCTCCTCTCCAAGGAAAACTTCACTGCCAAAAGAATGTGACAGAATTCTATTTCCATGCCAACCAAGGTTGACAAGCACAGTTTTTACATCCTTAAAAACTAGTGACAAAATAAAACTATAAAAATGAATCAATTTCTCAGACAGGAGAACAATATAACAGGAAAACGGGTCAAAACATGGCAAATACAGTAAGAGAAGTTAGCAAATATGACAAAAAAATATATTTCTACCCAAACAAGTTGAAATATGTTAAATATTTGCAAACGGCAGTCAAGAAATTAACAGACTTCTTGTTCAATGTCAACAGCAAAAATGAGCCAATTCAAGTCCAAACAAAAAAGCCCAGTGTAAGTGATTGAAATAAGCAATGGGTTGGCAGTGCAATGCTCATGCACATATTATAATCACCTAAAATGTGTCATTTTGTATTCGTATTCAAAAAATGAACAATAATAATCACTTGTGCTGCGCTTTATTTCCAAACAGAACAATCCATGGGTTCAGAGTTGGGTCACTCATTCTTTACTGTTGCTTCTATATTTATACCACTTTGGTAAATCAGTCACTTGGATATAAGCTCAAAATCTGATCCCTTATTGCAATAAAAATATTGGTGTCAACACCAACACCAGCCGAATCTGCAGTATGTTTACCCAGCTAACGGGCAACGTTCTCACAAGTTTCACTAATGTTTTTTAAATGTTATATAAATGTTATGACAGAACATTCTTCAAGTAATGTTTATGGAAACTTCTTATAACTTTATTAATATTTGATTTACGTTGAGAGAAAACACTCTGAGATCAACCTTTAAGTAATGTTCTGATAAGATGACATTCTTAGAATAATAAAAAAGAAACATTCATATAATATCAAAATGTAAAAAAAAACATTAAAATAACATTATGTTTTGGATGAAAAAAATTTGTAGAATGTTTTAAGAAATGTTTTTTGTAACCTAATGTTATAATCACAACAAGAAAACTGGATATTTTAATTTAATATTAAAAATAAATGGCAACATTATATTTTGGGTGAAAAAAAGTAAGTAGAATATTATAAGAAAAGTTTCACTCCGTTGTCCGTGTTTCACTCCGTCTCGAATCGCGCTCACTTCGATACTCGAGAAACAGTATCTCTTCCGCGGCTCGGTATGCTTTCAACTTGTTTTTTTTTTAGTAAGAGCAAGAGACTGTACGACATTCACGTCACATGATTTGGCAGATTTTTATGTCGAGAGCGTGACAGCGCACCGCATTAAAAGAAATGTGACCCTGGACCACAAAACCAGTCTTAAGTCGCTGGGGTATATTTGTAGCAATAGCCAAAAATACACTGTATGGGTCAAAATTATCGATTTTTTTTTATGCCAAAAATCATTAGGATATTAAGTAAAGATCATGTTCCATGAAGATATTTTCTAAATTTCTTACCATAAATGTATCAAAACTTCATTTTTGATTAGTAGTATGCATTGCTAAGAACTTTAAAGGCGATTTTCTCAATATTTAGATTTTTTTGCACCCTCAGATTCCAGATTTTCAAATAGTTGTATCTCAGCCAAATTTTGTCCAATCCTAACAAACCATACATCAATGGAAAGCTGATGATGTATAAATGATGTATAAATCTCAATTTTGAAAAATTGACACTTAAGACTGGTTTTGTGGTCCAGGGTCACAAATGATCATTCGTGTTTTCATAACCGCTGGCCAAATTCAGAAACGAAACTAAAATTAAAACATCTTTGAGAGCAAGGGGGCCCCCTGGTGTTTCGGGGGCCCTACGCAGCTTGCGTATTCTGCGTATAGGGAGGATCGGCTCTGGGGTATATTTACCACGATCAACCATTGCTCTGACAGTCTTGCAGTGTTTGTTGTCTAAAAACAGCAAGGTGCACAAAACTGGATTCCCATCTGCGGCCGAAAGCTTCTTTTGGATTTTGAAAGGGACCATAACTCAGAGAATTGGGCCCAGACAAAGACTGCCTTTAAGCACTGTTAGATCTGAGAGGAAAAGCAAAGCGCACCCCTCAGGGGCTAATCTGTATTTGCCCAGTTCAGCATTAACCATATAAAAGAGAGTTCAATAAGTCGCAGAACAAAACTCAGCTGAGAGCCTTGACGTGTCTGGCCTGCGGGCGTCGCATGAGTTACACATCGCCAGCAGCAATCGGCTCACACGCCCATGACAAATGACTCCTCTAGTCATGGCATATTACCATGCTCTGTGCCCGTCTCGCAGAATCCTTCCAGAAGCCTGCCAGGTGCGAGAACATTTCATTCTTTTAGCGCTGGAATATTTTGATGTATTATTCATTTAGGGTGTAGTCCCTCTCGTTCCAATGCAAAATGAGCTAAATGAGGCGAATCTCACGAAACCTGTCATAAACACGTCCAGATCATATTTCACCTCAACTCAAAAGAAATGATATTATGCACGAAGAAAATGATGCCTATTTTAGGACCAGGTTTCATGCATTGTGATATTCTTTGATTTTCATGCCAGTCGAGCATATTTCACCCTCAATTCTTAATATCATTCTCATTACTGTAATGCAAATAATGATTTATTGTTTCAAATATAAAATATTGATACCAGAGTTCCTGCAGGTTTGATGAAGGTACATTTAAGACTTTTTAAAGACCTTTGTAAGATAAAGAAAATGTGAGGAATAAAATGAAATGTCTAAAATGCAAATGTCTAAATATCCTTAAATCAAGATATATTTACTTAATTTCATAAAATAAGAAGTCTTGTTTTTTGTGGAATAGTTACTCAAAATGAAGTGAGTTTATGATTAAAACAGGAACAAATATCTGCCAATTGGCTCTGAAAAATCATGTTAATTCAAAAAGTGATTTACATCCTCTTGAAATATTTGTTCTTGTTTTAAGAATAAAATAACTTAATTTTGTTCAATTTTTCAAGATTTTACATTTGCATTCTCAAGTAATTGTATCTTGATCTAAGGATGTTTAGATATTTGTATTGAAAACAAAAATACTGAGTAAGATACATATATATATATATATATATATATATATATATATATATTTTTTTTTTTTTTTTTTTTTTTTTTTTTTTTTGCAATGCATCCAACACCATTTTATGAATTTAAGACTTTCTGCCCTGATTTAAGAACTTTTTTTGGCTTTAATTTATGGAAGGGTGATTTAAGACTTTTTAAGTCCTTTTTAAGAACTTTGTGGAAGGGCAAATTATGACATTTTAAGACCCACAGAAACCCTGAATCCATCATGTTAGTATTTAATTTATGCATTTTCTTCATGCAAAATGTAATTTTCTATAATAAAAATACATAGGAAGATATTCATTATTTTCAATGCATGCAACATTTAATGGCACAATTTTATGAATTCAAGACTTCTGTGCTCTGATTTAAGACCTTTTTAGGGCCTTAATTTGTGGAAGGGCAATTTAAGACTTTTAAGATCTGCAGAAACCCTGAAATTTATGCAGTTTTTATATGCAAAATATAATTTCCTATTTTTGAATTACAAATACAAAGGAAGATATTCTTTTTTTAATGCATGCAACATTTCATTTCATGAATTCAAGACTTTCTGCTCTGATTTAAGATCTTTTCAAGGCCTTAATTTGAGGAAATTAAGACTTTTTAGGACCTTTTTAAGACCCGCAGAAACCTTGAATCCATTATGTTAGTATTTAACTTATGCATTTTCGTCTTGCAAAATACAATTGCCTCTTTTTTCTAATGATTTTGAACTGAAATATGACCTTTCACTGTGAGCTTCACCCAAGAGTGAAACTTACCTGCAATTTTCTAAGCAGACCTGAGCTAAAAAAGTGGAAATAACACAAACGCCTGGCACGATTTCTGCCAAAACCGCAGACATCTGGACTGCGAACTCCCCAACACCCTCCAAACACAATCTGCTCCTATAACAACTGTACGTCTGTACATCCTAACTCCAGCAGGAGAATATTAATTATCAGCAGACATTAAGGCCTGCAGATTGAATCTGGCACGCATTAAAGCCATGCGTGTTACCACGCTAGCTCGTGGACCTCCTGAGGGGAAAGATGTCTAGATTTTCTCGCCCAAAAAGAACAGAATACATTTACATGCTTAACAATGTGCCATTCCCTCAGCTAGCAATTTTCCTCCTTTAATTCAACTAACACAATCTCATCAAATATTAATATTGCTCTTGAGTTGTCTCTGACGGAATGGAAGAGAAAATGAGAGCTGATTATGGAGAAATAAAACAACAAACTAAAAAACGCCTCCATTCGAACGAACACAAACTCACAAGGATTATTATTTAATCTTATCAAGGATGCAGAGCTTTGCATCTTTATGTTCGGGCTGGCATTATTAATGCATTTCGCTCTCTAATCATGTCTTACAGAGAAATACATTTGTTGCCATTTTCAATTCAGCACCGCGTGTTCTTTTTAAACACAGCAAATTTCATTCTGTAATTAGGTAATTAGCGCTTCTAATCTCTAAACTTTTAATCTAATAAAGCAAATCCGATTCATTTTCCCCTGATGTCAATTCTGGCACTCTTTCATTCTCTCCAAGTAAACAAAACAGGAGAAATGGCATTTGATTGCCTACAAAACTGTGAAGCATTCAGCTCTCTGTGAAGCATAAAAATAATGAGTAAAGTTTACTCCGTTCGGTCTGTCGCTTGGCCCGCACAACTTCATTCTTGGCCGTGCGTTCAGAAACCCGTGTCGTTTAAGCAATAATCCGGCCAAATTTTAATCTAACTCAAGTGATATAACCGACGCAGTAAGCCACAGTCTTTATGTTCTCAATAGTCTTGTTTAGTCAAATCAGCAGCTGTGTATGATGATAAGCATGACTTTGAAGCACAGCCATGTTTGGTTTCTTTCTGCCAAAGTGTTGGGCATCTGAAGCATTCCTACGGCATTCACAACAGCTGCGTGCATTAAGCATTTAGTCAACTCGTGGACATCTTGTACCGCTGGGACGCACTTCTCGGTTTAACGCTTCCCCTGGAGACAGATCAAGTCCAGTGCTTTCAGCTACAAATGAATCGCACGTGGCACAGTCAGGATTCTTTACATTTACTACCCACGATTACAGTCGCATTACAGCCACCTGATCGGGATCTCTGGTGCCCAGGCAATCTAAAACATTTGCACTTAATTGAAAACCTGCTTCAGTAAAACTGCACGAGCCACCAGGCTTCCTGAGACGAGCCGGAGGGAATCCAAAAATAAACAGCACCTCGTTCTTTTAATTAAAGGTGAATCAGTTGGCCTGTGGCAAAACACCCCGAACCAAATTCAGCCTTTCTTAAACAGCTCAATATAAGATGACAGCAGGTTAAAGGCCAGAAGAGGACTCTCAGGGTCCCTGAAGAAGGCTATAGGTTGTCCATACTGTCTGTTCCTGTTCTCTCAATACCCTTGCCACTAACCGTTAAACTTCACAGCTCTAATCGGGTTGGACTTAAACAATGAGACAGGGCTAAACCAAATGCACCCGCAAATGAGAATTGATGCAGTGCGTATCGTCTCTACCTGTGTGATGAATGGCTTTGAGTAAACTATCGGATGGACTCAGAGGCGTGAGGGATTGACACGGGAATACTGCATCTGCTCGTGCATGCTTTCCTGTTAGACCTTAAATAGACAAAGCGCCACAACAATCCAGGTTTCAATTACTGATGAATTCCAGAGACATTAATAAAGAGAATTAAGCACACAAAAAACAACTAAAAATAACATGCACTTGAAACCGTTATGCTCAATACCAGACTGAAGGTTCAATATCTCAGGATGTCAAAGTTTCAAGCATGCAGATCCTACTTTATAAAGCGTTTTACTTCACTTATACGGGTTTGCTGAACTGGCATTTATCAAATCCCTTAAGTGCCCTACTGCATCTACCAAAGGCCAACAAAACAAAAAGTATTCGCTGCTAATCAATTGATGCTGTATGTGCATGAATCCATGTGAATTCCCATAGACAGAAATCCTCATTTATATAAAGAAGTCATTGTTTGTTCCCAAATATTTTTACTTGAACTGTAAAGAAATACAAAAGACAGAAAAGTAACCATTGTACTTATTTACCACAATTAATATGCAAGTAGTCACGTAATGTTATTATCAGCATTATTTTTTAATAATCTTCATTCTAAAAAAGTGATACCCTGCTTTTTAGAGGAGCTCTACCATGGTATTTTTGTGTTATTTTGGAGTACAATTGCACGTATATATAACAATCATTCAATACTATCGTATATATAAAAAAACCATAGTAATACCATCTAACACCATCACTGTACCATGGTACCGCCAAAATGCTTTTTATATAAAACAATCATGAGAAAACAATAACTGATCATGGCTGTTTTGGACATGGTACCACAGTAATACCATGTTTTATTGGACATGTATTATTTTAAGGTCACTCGAACATCTTGCAAATACCATATGTAAATACAGTAAGCAAAAAGTACCATGGTATGACCATCACTGTACCACAGTACTGCTACACTACCTTCTTGTAAGTTTTAATAGAAAAATCATTGCCTCAATAAGAGAGCAATTTTCTAATACTGTATCATGGTACTACCATGTTTTATTGCCAGTACTGCTTTATTTCTTTACATATATCAGAGCACCATATATACCAAATATACCAAAGTACAATAGTATTATTGCCATCACTATGCCACAGTACTCCTACACTCCTTTCCTGTAAGTATTAAAACAAAGCAATCATGACCTCAGCAAAATTTACAATGATTTTTAGATACTGTACCATGGTACCAGTGGTATACCATGCTATTTCCTTACATTACATTACCATGATTTAGATTAAATTACCATGCAAATACAAAGATACATGGATATGGTAATCAAATCAAAGTACCATGTTACTACTACACTACCTTCTTGTATTAATACCAAACAACAATGACCTCAGCAAATATAAATAAATAAAGAATTTAAAGCAGTGGGTTTTTTTGGATACTATACCATGTTTCCTTTATTATACTATGGCATTTCCTTACATATATCGGAGTACCTTGCAAATACAATGGTACACACATGTGGAAATAATTCAGTATCATAGTATAGTCTATATGCATCAAAGTACAGTACTACTACACTACTTTATTCTAAGAATCAATACAAAGCAATCATGACCTCAGCACGATTTACAATGGTTGTTGGATACTGTATTGTATACCATGGTATTTCTTTACGTACTCTGAACTACCATGCAAATGCCATTGCATTTCAGAACCAAGAAGCACAGTATTACGATGCCATTACTGTATGCTACCACCTCAGTACTTTTAATAGCGCTCGTTCTAGTACAAAACAAACAATTAAAGCAGTTATTTCAGACATGAGACTAATATCGCGCACCCCTCTCTCTCTATATATAATGAATGTTGTGCAGGTGACAGAAACGCACCTGTGTTTCCTCGCGGGCGCTGAGCTGAGGAATCCATCGCGTCTCAGATCGGTTCGGTTCGGTTCGGTTCTCCTACTGTCTGTCGTGTCTCCTCGCGAAGTGTCGGTTCCTCCTAAAGAAGAGCAGAAGTCAATCACATCACTCCTTGAGGAAATGTGCGGCGCTTCTGTTTCTCCGCACGCGCTGAACGCGAGACTGACGACCACAGCGCGGAGTTCACTGACTATGTGTGTGTGTGTGTGTGTGTGTGTGTGAACGAAGGAGGAGTCGATCTGACGCGCACAGCTCCAAAAATCTCAGTATATAAACTATTAAATATTTCACTACCATGGTTAAACACACACAGAGGTTCAGTTAGATACATAATTGTGGCTTACTACATTATCTTTGCGTTTTTCTTAAATTAAAAATAATATTTGTGACCATGGACCACAAAATCAGTCTTAAGTAGCGCGGGTATATTTGTAGCAGTAGCCAAAAATACATTGTATGGATCAAAATTATCGATTTTTCTTTTATGCCAAAAATCATTAGGATGTTATAGATCATGTTCCATGAAGATATTTTGTAAATTTCCTACTGTAAATATATCAAAACTTAATTTTTGATTAGTAATATGCATTGCTAAGAACTTCATTTATACAACTTTAAAGGCGGTTTTCTCAATATTTAGATTTTTTTGCACCCTCAGATTCCAGATTTTCAAATAGATGTATCTCAGGCCAAATATTGTCCTATCCTAACAAACCATACATCAATGGAAAGATTATTTATTCAGTTTCAGGTAATCTTAATCTCAAATTGACCTTTATGACTGGTTTTGTGGTCCAGGATCACATATATTAATTTTAAACAGACAAAAAAATCGTAGATTACGCATAAAAAAAAAAAAAAAAAAAAAAAAAAAAAAGAAAAAAATCGATGTTACTATTCCTCCGCGCCAATTTTCGGACCAATGACCGCTATCTTCAAACTGTGTAAACGCGAAATTTAGGAATATTATAATATTCGTAAAGTATTAAATTTTCCAGAATAATTCTTAATCTGAAGAGATTAGAATAATAAGATATTATTTAATTATACTGATCAGACATTTTCGATCTACCTATACTGGAAACGTTCTCGGAACTTTCACTAACGTTTTTTAAACGTTATATAAATGTCAGAACAAAACATTCTTAAAAGTAACGTTTTATGGAACGTTCTTATAATATTTGATATATATTCTCATAATTTTGAGATGAAACGTTCTTAGAACAACATTCTCTGAACATCCTTATGATGTTATGTCCTTGATGAACATTATAAGAAACATTTTTTGTAACCTTTGAAATAGCGTTCTAATTATGACAAGAAAACTGGACATTTCAGCGTTCTTAGAATATTAAAAATAAACATTCAAATAATGTTATATTTTGTGTGAAAATAAAGTTAGTAGTAGTAGATGTAACCTTTAAACAACGACAAGAAAACTAGACATTTTAATGTTTTTAGATTATTAAAAATAAATGTTAAAAATAATGCTAGATTTTGGGTTAAAATAAAGTTAGTAGAATGTTGCAAAAAAAAAAAACTTTTTGTAACCTTTAAATAATGTTCCAATCATGACAAGAAAACGCACATTTTAATGTTTTTAGAATATTAAAAATAAACATTCAAACAACACTATATTTTGGGTGAAAATAAAGTTAATATAAATAATGTTGTATATAATATAATAATGTTGTAAGAACATTTCAGTGTTTTAGAAATGTCAAATGTTCCCATGACGTTTTTTTTTTTAACCTAAATTTGTTACACATACAGTGTGAACATTTTGATGTTAAATGAGATCCAAATCTTGTTTATCTATTTTTGCAGTCTGTGAGGCCTGTGTATCTCACAGCTGCTTTACAAATTATAAACATCCATGACATAAACTGACGTATGGATGTCTAGTAAGTGCATATTTATTAAATCAATAGTTTAAATGACTGAATATTACAGCAGACAGTAAAGCATAAAATATTGGTGTGCTAATGGATGTTATTTCCTTCTACTCTAGGTTATATTCACTAACCCAACCACTTATCATCCAATTCTAGATTCAGACTATTACAGTTATCTGGTTAATCACCAAGGCTGATATTCAAAGTTCATTTATTTTCCCCACACTTATCCAAATGACTCTGATAATGGGACAAATTAAAGTTGAACTATTTTAAGTTGCCACTCATGAATTATCGGCTACGGAGAGCAAACCATGTCAATTCAAGCTGTCACTCAAACTAATGTTAAACTAAAATGTTAGTTTTCCTATGCAGTTTTCTGGTAATAATGCATTTCACTGTCATACTTTAATGTCAGTTCTCATATTTGGCTCTTTGTAGATCTGAAAAGTGTGAAACCAAAATATAAAATGTGAAGTTAGTTGCAGCGAATGCAAACCCAGAGAATAAATAGATGGAAAAATCATGCATTGACACATCAACAGGTGATGCATTACTGTCCGCTGCAGTAGTTTAAACTATCGATTCAAGAAATAAACACTTACTAGACTAGATTAACACACGGAGATTCCCTGTCATCATCCACACATCAGATTATTATGAATTATGCTGAGCTCTGGCTGCAGATTGAATCTGTAAGTTCATTTCATGGATGGTTTGTAATTTGTAAAGCAGTTGTGAGATACACAGGCCTCCCGGACTGTAAAAATAGATCAGCAAGATTCAGGATCTCATTTAACATCTGAGGAAGAGAAAATCTTCACCCTTTATGTGTATATCAAAATCAGTCGACGCGGCTGATCAATATCTTTCCTGTCCAATTTATTCGCCCTCACAAATCCTTTATGCATCTCCATCGGCACAGATCAACAAACCAGTGCAAAGTAGGGCATGTTCTCTTTCTTTCTTTCTTTCTTTCTTTCTTTCTGTCTCTCTCTGTCTGTCTGTCTGTCTGTCTTTCTTTCTTTCTGTCTGTCTGTCTGTCTGTCTGTCTGTCTGTCTGTCTTTCTTTCTTTCTTTCTTTCTTTCTTTCTTTCT
>JAFVLL020037836.1:0-11973 GCA_021397915.2 Tor tambroides
GTTTCTGTTGTCTCTCTCACAGATGACTCAACACATGGCAGGAATGAATTTCTACGGTGCCAATAACATGATGGGATATGGGCAGCCCATGGGCGGGGAGGCTGCTCCCGGTTCTAATCCAACGCTCGGGTCACATGTGTGGAAGTGATGATGTCATAGAGAGAGAGTGGGACAGCGTGTCTGAATTGGTTGGGCTCGGTTGGTGCCTCGACTGACTGACAGCAGAAGGGGAACAGATTGTAGGAACAAACACTTTGGGGAGTTGATTAGATGATCGCAACCGAAGCAAAGTCTCTACCTCCCTCATTCTCAGAGCCAGATTCTCATGCTTGCCTTCAAACAGTCACATACTCAGAGAGAGAATAGAAGTGTCATTCGCAAGGTAGAGTGTGTATGCACTTCTCAGCCGAATGTCAGCTTTGACGTTCCCAATTGATGTGTTTTTGCTCTATCCGCTTGAAGATTTGGTTTTCTGTTCTCTTTTTGATCAGTGTTAAGATGCGATCACATTTAGCATTTCTGGACGAATTTTCACGGGCAAAATCCGGTTAGGAATCCATGCAATCTGGAATTTATTTGCTTGAGGGCGATTGATTTCCCCTTGCAGATTTTGCTTGTGAATTTGCCACGTTGACCAACAGAGACCTGCTTGGTGTGACTTTTCTGTGCTTCATACTTCACAATATACAATTACCCTTTTTGGCCCACAGCGTTTCGCCAAAATTACGCTAATGCGACAGCATCTTTAGTTTCAGTTAACAAAGCTTGTTTCATTTCAGAAACACTTTATCATATAGATATATATGTAACATAGTCTATGTCTCAACATAAGCATGTTTTCAGTCATAAATGAACAGCTAGAAGCCATTTTAGTTAGTAAGGATCTTAAACTTTGATACTGCTGAGGAAAATGTCCATTTTGTGTCTGTGCTATCAGGTTCTGCAATGATACTCTCCTATTTTCGTCTTTCTAATGCACAGGGTACAACTAAGCCACTTTGACTTTGCTTTCTGTCACATTCGCTCTCAACTCAGGAGAAATAAAGACTTGGGAGGATGAGGGTTCTCACATCCATCTCATAGCAGGACATTCACATTCAGCCAAAGATTTATTAACGCTCAGCAGTCGGCACAGATCTTTGGAACGATACGTTCTAGATGGATCCATGCTGCTGTTTGTCGTTTCAGAGCATTGCGGTTTGACCTCAAGAGTGTAATGGCACCATTGATTGTATTGTGCACTGCTTTTCTCCTCATTACTGAGTGCAGGGTCACCGCTGGCGGAGAGAACCAAATTTTGGGACACTGAGGCTGCAGTTTGGACCGAGACCAAATGAATGTTTCACTCTGACTGCTGCCCGGAGAGCAGAATTTGCCATGGCCACTGTGTGAAGTTCATTCGAAGCAGTCAGCTTGGGGTTTTATTGACTTTCCGCACTGTTTGTTTGAGCCTAACATCTGCTTCTAAAGTAACCAAATGCGATGAGGTTCACTCTTGATCTTATTTTAAACTAGAGCATGTGAAAAGAAGCAGCTAGGACCCCTTTAAAACTGCTGACAAACAGCCTAAGATGGTTTGATGGTTTGGTTTACTGGTTTCAAACAGGTTGTAGGCACTTACAACAACTAGCCTAGCTGGGATACCAACAAGACCAGTTTAACAAAGCCTGAACAAGACCAGAAATCTATCTTAGATTAGTTTGTGTATTTTTTTTTTTTTTTTTTTTGTTCAGGGTTAAGCAGGTGTACATGCATTAAACATGTCTGTGCTTTTGTGTTTATTTTCAGGTCATAGCCATAGAGACTCAAAACGTTCTACCCAGGAAGCGTTTTTTTTTCCTCAATATGTGACAGTGTATAAGACGAGAGTTCATTGCACTAGGCATCTCGACATTTTACAATATTTGGTTGCTGTGTTTTTCACTGTAGACCTGAATATGAAGAATTGTTTGCTAATATTATTACTTATGCTTTTTATACCTTAGTGAATATGTGGTCTGAAATGACACTGTCATTGTGGTCTTGCACATCACTGCCCTCTACTGGCCAATAAGTGATCATCAGTGATGTACAGTGGTGTTTGTATCACATCATTTGTTGCTGAATGTCTTTTTTATTGTGCAAAAAGTTTTAATTTTAATCTGCACTGCATTTTTTAGGTTTTGTATGTTTGGTTTGTTTATTCAGATTAAATGGGACCATTCCTTTCTCATAATTAGGCACATGTGATCCTGTAAATACCATGTTTGTGATATAATGAGACATAACCCTCTATATATGGTCCAAGGTTTTATCTTTAATTTAAAACTATTGTTATAATGGCACTTTACAATTGCAGCTTGTATGCATGAAATTTGATTAGACAACATTCAGTTCGTGTGCATGCTAGACATTCCAAAACAGCAATCGTTGGACGTTCAAATTGACGTCGTACTGTATCAGTGGGCTGAAAAGTATTGCTGCTGATTGGATTCATCTCGCCAGGTGGATCTCCTTTCAACCTTCCACTTGAATGTATCTGTCCGGTTTGAGTGATTTGGATCAGGTCATTTAAAGAATGTTGTAGTGCTTTATGTAAAGCAATACGGGGTCCTATTTAAAATTTGATTTTCAATATTACATTGGCACATAGGTAATCAGTAGAGAAGCAATCATTCTAGAGGTCTTCTACAAAATGCAACTGCTATGTATACAGTGCACATTTCATTCAACACATAAAATAAATGCTTTTGTTTTAAGCTAGCGGTAAATGTTAAAACCTCTATTCCTGTTTTCTCAGTGTGCATCAATTTTTTTTTTTTACTTTTTGGAATATGGAGGGCTTGTTTCCACACTCAAGGAAGAGACTCCGACAGCTGTGTAATGGTTTTCATCGCTCCTTTTGGTGAAACGGTGCTAAAACATCATCTGCCCACATTACGTTGTGGAGGTCTTGAACATTTTTCCTCTGTGAACTTTCACGTGAGAGGATGTAACGTCATGTAAGTGTCTGTTATGCTGAAGTGATCCCATCATTGTGGCTCACAGTGAATGTGTAGATACAGTATGTGGGTTACTTGCAAAGTTTGTATTTGAGTTCCTTTTCAGAAATGCGTTACAAAGGCTTGAATGTGAAATAAGATGAGAAATAAACATCTTGACTGCAATTAAGCATTGTGATGTGATTATATATATGGTGCATTTTCTTTAGTGGTACAAATGCAATAAATAAAATAACAATCATCCACACACTACACTAAAACTCTTTGGGAGGTGGAGAAATTCTTTACAAATGAGGGTTGTGCAGATTTATATGCATTTGAATGCATTTTATTTTTATTTCAGTTTGCATATTCTCATTCAACTTTTATGATATAATGTTAATTAGTGAATAAAGTGTTTTATTAAGCGCAGTGATTCAACAATAGTTATTGTAGCTGCCTCTATGGCGGATGTACCTGATTTGTCTATAAAGGTACACTATGGACAAAAGTATTGGTACACCCCCTTCTAATGAACAGGTTTGACTACTTTAGTAATTTCCATGAGTACAAATCTAAATGTTAAAGCATATAAGCATTTTTCTGTTCTAAAGAAGGTGGTGTCCCAATACTTTTGTCCATATAGTGTAGGTATTCAAGAGATTCAATAGTTGCTGCCAATTGCAAAAACCACTAGGGGGCAGGGCACACAAGAAGGTAGGAGTTTGTCGTCCATTTATTGTTCAAATGTAGGCTTTTTAATCACTTTTTTCTGATAAGAATTTAGGATATAATGTACTTTGGGGTAGAAGTCTTTTAAAATACTGCCACTTAGCTTCAGCTGTCTGTCATCTCTGTCCATCACTTCTCCATTTCTCCTCTTTGGTATAACGATATCGTGTGCTTCACAACACAATGAACTTCTCATTTAGCTGTAGGCCTACTGTGAAATCAACACATTTGCTTTCCAAGTGTTGCCATTCTTCTCGAAAATGGAGAAAGAAGGTGTTCCTCTATAATTTAGGTAGCCTAACTATATGTATATACACTGTATTTCCGTTTGGTGGTCAATGGTCAAGGCTACCCAAATAATAACAAAGTGATGTTGCACATCATTTGTCACATAATAAACGTGACATCAATTGTAAAACAAGAAGGGAATGCGAGGGTCTGAGGCTCATTTGGTGACACTCTGAACCAAAAAAGACAAGTCTACCACAGCGTTTTGACCCAAAATATATCTTCAGACTATTTCTGAACTACCTAGAACTATATTTTAATTACAAAGTACGCTGAGATGTCAGACCTTATGTGTAAAGAGCTACTAGAATTTGAGTAATGTGTCCCTGTAAAACCACCAGATGGCAGTCAAGATCAACAGAATTAAATTTCTACATTGTTTGAGAGAATAAAAAAAAGGTAACCTTTAATTACCTAACTGAGGCTGAACGTTTGGCACCAAATTCCCTTTTATAAATTAAGTTTTGTAAATGCAAATGGAAATCTACCATCCATAGTGTAGGCCTACATCTTTTGATGATTTTCTTTTAAAGGTGTTGAATGTATTGAGGGTTTATGAAAATCTGCTCAACTGTAATATGAAAACAGACAGAACGTTAAGTAACACAAAGCCTTGCTCTGAATAGTTAACGTTTTGTTGCCCAGTCTTTGTAAATGAGAATAGAATAGACTCAATTTGGCTCTGTTTCAAATCAGGCTAATCGGCTTTTGTGGCAAAATACATTCTCTCTAATCTCAACCTCGCCACTGTCCTCACTGAAGTGCATAAAAAGGTAAAACTGTCATTAAGAAAATCACATTAAGGGGCAGAAAACCACATGTAATCCCATGTTTTCTCTCCTTCTTAGTTGTGTTGCTATTGTACCATTCGATGCCCATTTTCATGTTCCATAATCCTCTATGCAAACAGCTCTGGTCCAGCATGCTACCATGAAATCATTGCTTAGAATTTGGTTGTATTAATCATTTGCATTGCATCCTTTTCAAGAAGACCTTTAAAAAGGGCCAAGCTGCTAGACTAGTGAGTGCTCTGTTGACTAGCAAAACTGGGTTAAAGCTGCTTTACCAAGCAAATATTGCTGGCTAAGATAGTTAACCTTGTGAAGCCTGACATGAAATAGGCAGTTCATTTTTTAATTGAATAGTTTGAAACCATTTGAACCTTCAGACAATTAAAAAAAAGAAGAAGAAGTTTGCATTTGTATTATATTTTGTATCATATTTATTACAACTTGCTTTTATGGCCCATATGTATAGTATGATACAGTGAGAATATGAAGCTCACACTCGAGGAGGATACAGTATATGCAGTCCAGTAAATTTATCTTGAAATATTACTAACAATATAAAAGTTATTCTTACAAAATAACTTTTTTTATAAAATGCAGTAAAGATTTCACAGCAAAATGACACGTACCACAAGCTGGGACAGTTTTAGAATTGTACTAAAAGGCCTTTTACTCGCTAATAAAGTAAAAACTGTCAGTCAGAGGGCAGAAGGCATGTAGTCGATTGTGTGCAATAGGTTTTTCAGCAAAGTTTTGATCACATTAATAATTTAGAGGTCTTAGGACTTCATGTATCAACTACTTACAGAAGGATATGGGTTAATTGGAAGCACCAGTATTTAATACTGGACACTAGCATCCAAACACATTCAGAAAGCATTTATAATAATTTGAGGCAATTTAATGTTACTATAGATGTATAATGATCATAAAACGCCCATTTTTTGTCAATACACATAAGTCTATTAGTAACATATAATATTACATATTACACAAATCACATTGTTGTCCAGCAACCAAATACGTTGCTATTGTCTGACAGTGACGGACTGCTGAAATGCAAAATCCTCGGTGGACTGCAGCCATTCAAACCCATAGACAGCCTTGACAGGCTCAGATTCAGTGTCTCTGAGCTCTTGTGCGTCCCATGGGTGTACTGTCAGGCCTGGCCGCACTGATCTCGCGTCAGTGTCACCAGTCCTGTTACTGTATGCATGTCAGCCTCCGGGATCCTCTGGGAAAGCCCATTGTTTCCCTTCCGTTTGCAATCGGTCGCTTTGAATGGTACAATGATCAAGCAAAATAATCAACTGGCCTTTGTTTTAGACAGCCCACCTCAATAGGAGAAAATAAACTTATGGTAATGAAGCCTTATCGTGGGCAATTCAGATGTGAGAGTGATGGGCTTTGCGTGCCAGTCAAGCAGAATCATCCAACACAAGCCCCACCATTGCAATGAGATGCTGACAGCCAATTGCCTGAGCTCCAGAGGATCCTAATGCTTCAAGTCCCCCAAAATATGCCTCCCTTTCTCTGAACAGCACTGCTTTCATTTAAAAAATATTGCTCGCTCATATGACCTCCAGCTTATTATTGACAACACAGTACATCATGTAATGTTAACTCTGGTCATCGAATCTCCAAGAGTGCTGATAAAACAGTCCGACACTGTTTGTATCACACTGCTTGTCTGTGTTCGTTTTAGACAGGCTGCCAGTCTGTTCATTAGTGGAGACATTTTTTTAGTTACTCTTTCTGCAGGTTACATCGGTACGCTGGTGGGGTCAAGTGACTGTGGGGACAAGTGACTGTCTTAACGAGTGAGTTGTTGATTCATTTATTTAACCAATTCATTCAAACCTGTATCAGGAGTTCAGGAGTGAAACAAGTGACTTTGGGCTTGTCCAAATACCCACACTTGTCTACATGACGTATTTCTCATATTTGGCCCTAGTGTTCAAGTAGGCGTGAAGCCAAAATAAACAATAAACAAATAACTGGTAATATTGTATTTAAAACGTGAGTACTCATGTACTCAGGAGCTTTGATCAAACAGTTTTATCAAAGCAGTATCACAAGTGTGTATAGAGATTTTCATTACCTGATGAAACACACTTATAGTGATGTAAAAAATGCAGAACTTTATATTGATTTCAATGCTTTGGATTTTAAAATAAACTTCTAAATGTCTATTAGTAGTCAGATTACACAATTTAGTAATTGTAGTGCTTTTAATTAAGTGATAAAAAGCAGTTGTAAATGTTATACAAAATACACATACTCATCTTCACACTTTATGTTTTACTACCAACTTATAAATCTAATTATTATTCATATATAAACTTACATTGCAAAGGTTTCTGCGACATCTTGCAAGATTTCGGCAAAAGGTCTCACATGTGTGTAGCGCACTGTGTAGGGCTGGTGTACGTGCCTGGCCAGGATTTCTGTATTTGGCTCTGTTTCTTGCTGAAGGTAATGATCGACCAATAACGTGCAGGCATTGTACATAATCGACCAATCGTGGCACGGCAGAAGGTCGGATCTACGGAGAACGGTCAACACGATATGTGTGCTTGTTCATTCAGCAGACCGATTGTTGTATGACATCAAATACAGCAAGAGCAATTCGAAAGCATAAGGAGCTGTCTGCTCTCTATAGCTCTCCCAGATGTCATACATAGCATAAACAGCCAAAACCTGGATATTTTAGGCAATATAGAAATCCTGGCCAGGACATGTCCCGTACCAATGGCACGTATGGTCACACTAGCAGTGCGTTTTGGCATTTTTAAGACCTGGCACAGTCTTGTGTACACACTTTCTGTTGCATGTATGTACTCTCAAGTCGACAAGACTGCAAGTGTGGGTATTTGGACAAGCCCTATCTTTATGAGTGAGTCATTGAATCATTTACTCAAATGATTCATTCAAAAACCCTGATTTCTTCAAGAACCAAACACCACTAAAAAGACACGCATTGGTTCGGCTGTGGTTTTGTTTGGAAAATAAACAAAGTAACTGGTAACATTGTATTTAAAATGTGAGTACTCGTGTACTCAGGAGCTTTGATCAAACAGTTTTATCAAAGCAGTATCATACTTTTTCGCAATTTTTCTGTTGATCTGTAGGAACAGCAGGGTTTTTTTCGGGTATATCCAAAAAATGAAAATTCTTTTATCATTTACTCACTCTCATGTTGCTCCAAAACTGTATGACTTACTTTCTTCTGCCGAACATAAGATATTTTTTAAAAATGTCTCTGAGAATGATATATATTTATATGTTATATAGTCACCAAAACTGTTTGGTTACCAACTTTCTAAGAATATATTTTTTTGTGTTCTACAGAGAAAAGAAAGTCAGAGAGGTTTGGAGGAGCATGGGGTGAGTAAATTACCACAGAATTTTCATTTTCGGGTGAATGAGCTCTTTAAAGAATAAGCTGCTTGGTGAGAGAGGGCGCTATTGTTCCAAATAAAGTATTTTCAACCAGAAAGACCAAAGCTGTTTCCATAGATGAATATCACTGCAACGGGTTGATTAAAGTTAAAAACAAACAAACAAACAAACACTACAAACTTTAATTGGTTTGCAGGTTATGGATAACTTTGTTAAATGAAGTGAACTGTGCTAGTACATAATGCAAATCCTTTGAGAATACACATTTAGGTAACTTTAATAACCTATTTGAGGCACAAGTGAATGCACTTTTTAGTAAAATGCTTACCATGACTTTCTGAGGAGGCAGCTAGAACAAGAACTACATGCTGTGATTTTATTTAAAGTGATGATGTTAAATTGCCTTTAGAAGAGTACCGGAGTGTTCCTGTACTCCAAACGCATTTCTCTTTATCTCAAGCTTTTCAATTTGCGTCTAGGCCAATGATATGTCTGATCATGACATCACTCATACATTTATTCATCAAGGATGCATTGAATTGATCTAAAGTGACAGTACAAAAGATTTATTTTTCAAATCACTGCAGTTCTTTTGATTTTTTTTTAAATCATGCAAAACAGTAGTTTGCTCAAAGTTTTCATTGTTTTTCTTGAGTGCCAAATCAGCATATTAGAATGATTTCTGAAGGATCATGTGATACTGAAGACTAAAAATTCAGCTTTTTCATCATAGAAATACATTTTTAAAATATATTCAAATAAAGTTATTTTGAATTGTGATAATATTTCATAATATTACTGTTTTACTGTATTTGTTCATCAAATGGCCATAAGAGTCTTTCAGAAACATAAAAAAAGTATTATTTTTTGAACAATAGCTATGCTATATCCTCCAATGTGCTTAGTTTCATCATCCAGTGCTGCTATACTATTTTCTGCTATTGTCATGTCGAGATTCCTGCTAATTTGAACACCTTACGTGCCCCCTCTTGCTATCTGCACCTGGATCAGTTAAGAGCTCCTCAGTAGAGCCGTCACATTCCTGCTAATTCTTTGATGAATCGGAGCAATTGTGGACTTTTACGGCCGCTGGAATGAGCTCTGTGCACGGGCAGGACAGGAGGGGGCAACCAACCACTCATAAACAAGCCTCTCTCTGACAGATCGGCCAATTCACTCAAACACAGCGGCACCATTAACGGCTCTTGTAAAACCACTGGTGACCTTTAAATACATTTCCATGCCAAAGGTACGGCCGCCATCTGCAGACGATTATAGATGCGACAGAAGTCTGCTTTATCTTGAAAGTATTGTGCTCGTCTTACTTTAAAGTTCCGTTGTTTTGGACAGAGGTGAAAGCACTTTGTTTTATGATAAAGGAAAAATATGTTGTTCTGGATGTTGTGACTGGGCCGTTTGGTTTTATCCATAATGTTTTGGGAATTGAATGAGGTATAGCCATAGAAAATATTGAGTTCCTCTGCTCGGTTGCTAGCATGGCTACACCTACAGACTTTTTCTGGGTGTTTATTGAAATAGTCAGTATGACAAGTGTAAATGGATGTTGTAGGGGAGTCAGTCTCCTAGGAAATGAGAAGAAGACTGCAGCGCTCTCACTTCGCCCATAAACGCCAGTGTGTTTTGTGCCATTACTGCATAGCAGGAGGGAGCCACGGTGTTTGAATCACCCTCAGCATTTCTGCTCTCTGTTAGACTTCACCAGAGCCCATAAAGTCAAACACAAAGAGACACAGAAGCAGCACTTCTGTCTCCTCATATCACCAAACAGGCAACTCACAGTGACAGAGTTGGAGAGAAGGCAGGATAAGCCAATTACAGGTGGCTGGACCGGCAAACCCACCCTAGAGAGCGCTGTGGAGATTTAAAAAAAAAAAAAAAAAAAGTTGCTTTCGTTCTCGAAACGCTCTTTCTGTCATTCGCTTATCTTCTGTTTTCCCGTTCATCCCGGATAACAGAATTAGCTAAATGATTTGGATGGAGGCGGCTTCAATGATGGCGACCCCGTGCCAATGTTCTTTTGGGTTATCCATCAAATCCAGAAGCTTTTTGGGTGATGTGGGCCCTTTTCCCTTTAGGAGCCAATCAGAAGGTCTATTTTTAGCCAGCGCTAACACAGCGGCCTTCTAAGTGGCAGATGGTATTTGGGGGGTGTGGGGTGCAATTTACAGTAAACAGATTCTTTATCCTTGGCAGGTCATGGGGAGCTCTAGAACACTCCGGACATTTAATAATGGAGCATTCCTGCAAATATAGACCTGAGGAGTCTTGGGAAATGACATTTCAACATCTCAATGCTCATATTATCCGCAATTGTAAGAATAATGCGTTTTGTCTAGGTGGAACATGTACACATATGAACCATGTACACTGCCAGAAGAGTCGTTCCCCCTTAAATTTTTAAGTCAGGTGGATTTTGAATGCAACTTTAAAGCAAACTTACTTGTAAGTGCATGTTGATGACTGCCACATTATTAAACTATACCATTAAAACGTTTGGGGTCGGTAACATTTTGTAATGTTTTTGTAAGTGTCCTATGATCACCAAGGCTGCATTTATTTGATCACAGATACAGTAAAAACAGTAATATTGTGAAATGTTATTACAAATGTTATGGCAGTGATGTGCCTGCTTTTGTTCTGTTTTTGCTCATTTATTTGAAACAGAAGTTTTTGTAACATTATAAATGTCTTTACTGACACTTGCTTAAATACATGTTCTTAAAAAACAAACACCCTAGAACCATCTTGCTGTACCTGGACCTCATATGAAAACCCTGTACTGAGTTTAAAAAGTACAGAGTATATTTATATTTAAAAAGGCATGCCACACACAAAAAAGGCACATGACACCCTGAATGCTACTGTCCAGTTCTTACAATCTTGAAATCATAAAAATGCTCTATTATTGACAGATATGGTATCTTCACTACATGCTTCCCCAAGTAGTGATGTTCCCCTCACAGCTTAATGGATGACGGGGAGGGAGAGCATATGAGAGGCAAGTAGCCTAATGTTACGTCGTATGCGGCACAGATGCAGAATGCATTAGATCTGGCATTTGCAACACATTGTGAGCTCAGCGGGATAGCATCTCTGCATAAAGTGAGTGCCTCTCAGCTTAAAGATAAGCAGCAGCGTACAGCCTCAGTTTGTTACTCGATGATTTGCTTGTTTCGTCTGACTAAGATTGTATTTTTGCATAAAATAAATTAGCAATTCAAATCAAGTTTTAAAACCAGACTGAAAAAAAAAAACAATCCGACTAAAACTATTACTAAATCTACAACTACTGATACACTTGCATAAGAACATCTGTCCTTAAAACATTACATTTTATCATCTTGATTTTTTTTCACCTTTGACACTTTTTTATTTACAGTACAGTACAAATCAGATCAATCATTGTAAAACAATAAGCTACCGTAGCTACTTAGAGATTGAGTTTTTTGGTAGTTTCAGGGTGGCCGCGGGTCCTTAAAAAGTCTTAAAATGTCTTAAAGTTTTCCTAATAAAAGGCCTTAAAAAGTCTTGAAATGTCTTAAATTCAGATTTGATGGGTCTTAAATATTTTCGGTCCCAATTCCGCAAAAATTTCTCCAGTCTGACGGACCTGTGACTGTTTACAATCATTAGACAGACAGATTTTTTTCCCCCG
The DNA here is from genome assembly GCA_021397915.2 of Tor tambroides. Taxonomy (NCBI): domain Eukaryota; kingdom Metazoa; phylum Chordata; class Actinopteri; order Cypriniformes; family Cyprinidae; genus Tor; species Tor tambroides. Next base: position 11,847 of record JAFVLL020037836.1, read on the forward strand.
CTGTGGTTACTGCATGCTACAGTTAGCTAACCAGCTTCCTAGATAGTTTAAAATGGGTTAATGGAAGTTTACTGAAAAATGGCTTGAGAATTTTACTTGCCCATCCAGACAAATAGCCTGTGTGACA
>JAFVLL020037838.1:0-16624 GCA_021397915.2 Tor tambroides
GAAGGCTCACCTTCCAACAGGACAGTGACCCTAAACACACAGCAAGAGTGGCTTATAGACAACTCTGTGAATGTCCTTGAGTGGCCCAGCCACAGACTGGGCTTGATCCCAATCAAATATTTCTGGAGAAACCTGAAAATGTGCATCTGCCCCCATCCTACCCGACAGAGCTTGAGAGGTGAACAGGTGAGGTGAAGAATGGCAGAAAATTTCCAAATGCTGATGAGCAAAGCTTGTCGCATCAAACAAAAAAGACTTGAGGCTATAAAGTTGCTTCAGCTAAGTATTTTTAATTTTTTTATAAATTTACAAAGTTGCGACAGTTCTGTTTTTGCTTTGCCATTATGCTGTATGGAGTGTAGATTGATGTGGACAAAAAAAGTAATTTAATGCATTTTAACATAAAGCTGCAACATAACAAAACGTGAAAAAAATGAAGGGGTTTGAATACTTCTGCAAGGCATTGTATCTGCATCACCTGCAAAGTGACAAAAGGATAAAATAATCAAACAGTGACGGATATCTATGGTTTTAAAGCAGTCATATCATGAGTAATTTCAAAATTTCAAAAGTTCAAAAATACCATTTATTGAAATGCTGTAGAAATCCTTAGACAGGAAACCAAAATGTTACCATATGATTGCACATTTACATGTAAAACAACTCTGTTGCTGATCAGAAACTTGGCTTGGTGAGTTTGTGTGCAGAAACACCCAATAACAATGGTAACAAAGATGATGTGAGCAGATTTTCTTAAACACCATAAGAGCTAACAATAGAAAAAGTGTAGAGAGTCAAAAACCAAAATTTGTGTAGTTCCTGGATTTGTGTAGCACCTGCTCTGCAAATATATAACTGAATAATCCCAGTTTTAGAAACAAGAAGCTGAAGTTTATTTCTAACAAGGTCTGTGAAATTTCAGTATGATTTTAGCAGTGTGTGGCACATTTCAGTGTTTATTGTTTTGTGATCTAATGCAGACTTGAAGGATGGAGCATCTACAAAATTATGCTGAAGTACCAACAAATTTTGCAATGCATTATTAATTTATATAAAATTTATTATAAAAGTATAGTTCCAACCCTAAAATCGGGCTGTTGGAGCCAAGGTTTGAAGCCATCGTAAAATAGCCATCAGTAGTATGTACAAGAAGCTTGATTGTTATTCTTATCATGAATTATTTATTAAAATTGGTGTTTTTTACAATATCGCTGATGCCAACATTTTATAAAAGCAATAAACTACAAGAGGTTGTGCATAATAGTGTTTTTACCAGGACAGTGTTCTTAGCAAAAGTGCCTTAAACCCCATTAATTGTGATAAATTCACTATAACACTCTCATTGCTTTTTATTTATCCACTGCTTTCATCTTCTCTTGCTTCAGGTAACTGAGAATATTGATTGTTGAACTTTCATTAATATGATCTGTTAAACACAAGCAAGAGTTTTCTTCAGGACACAAACTGGATGTCTAATAGACGAACTTCTCAGTTTACAACTTATTTAATTTAAGTTACATATCCCTGGAAAACTGTACTGAGACAGAAGACATGAAATTAAGAATAGACAAGAAGAAAAACGGCTAATTTGCACATATTGTTCTTTGATAAATCAATCAGGCTGTTGAGAGAGACACAAGAGCTCTCATTGAGACCACATTGATTTCCTTTTGATTGAATCAATAAAGACTCTGAGGAGGAAGACCTCTCCTCTCTCTATCTACACTAGTACTAAAATTCCCTCCATAAACAGATTAGATTAAAATGCACTATCAAAAAGGGCTTCTTGAAGTCTTGCACAATCATATCTAAAGCACATGCAATCCAATCTCAACGTCAGAATAGCACTGAGAGAGCAGCTTTGATCGTTTCTAGTACTCTACACTTTCTGTAGCTGATTCCACTGCCTAATGTCTTTTCTCCTTCTTCCTTTGTGTTTTCCATGTCTTTCTTCGATATCACGTGCGTGAGTTTGTGTGCAGGCTTAGGTGTGTAAATTTATTTGAGTGTGTGTGCTGATACACAGGTGCAGGCAGTGAGATAGTGTCCCACAGGCGTGAATGAGTTCCCTGGTCAGCTTTTAATCAGACTTCACAGCACGCAGTGGCCACCCTCTGTTTACTAGCAACCTGGAGAAGAGAACCACACAGCTGCCTCTCTCTTTATCTCTCTATCTTCTCAAGCCCTCATCCCCTTTTTCCTTCTGCTCAATTCTTCTTCTTGTTCTATCAACATTTCTAATTAAACTAGAATTCCTCTTTTTCAGGCATGAATTGCTTGTACTCTGTGGAACTCCTGCAGTATTTTGATGTAGAAAATATGTAGTGAAATGTGGTCCGTCCAAATAATAGAGCCTCTATGAAACCAATATGAATAAGGTACCAGAGGCCACGCTATATTGTGAATATGATGAATTGCACAAACCTTTTAACCGTGATTATGTTCACCATACAGTACGGCTTTCATACAACAGCTAGTACTATTAAAACTTGCCATTTTATTCATTCTTCATAAATAATATTGAGACAATTTTTTTAACCTAAAATATTAAGCAATTTATTAAGTGCCATTCTTCCACTATAAGACATACTGTAGTCACAGATTGTATTTCTCAATATCAAGTATGCCAAGTTCAAACTCCTGAAGCCACACTAAATTTCTGTAAATGTACATGTTTTTACATTGTACTTATATTTTAAAAATACCTGCATGTAATTACATTTGTAATTAATTTCTGTAATGACATTTATAATTACACTGTTGCCGCATCCCTTACACCTTAACCTACCCTTAAACCTACCCATACCAGCAAACCTGTCCCTAACCTTACCTGTATCCTACCTCAATAGCAGCAAAAGTGTTTTACAATACAATATGAACACAGTAATTACATTGTACTTTTTTTTTGATGTAAGTACATAGTCGTTAACGCCACTTAATATAAAGTGGGACCAAAAATATTTAAATTTAATCAGCTTTTTTATATTTTTTAAATAAAATTCTATATTAATGCAGTTCTGATGGTTCCCTGAAAAGATCAAACGAGTAATTTGTTCACAAATTGGACATTGTTACCATGGTTTCAGTTGTGTTCATTGTCCTTGTTGTTAGCCAATATAGATACGTCACAGTACACTTAGATGTTATGGACTCCTTACCAACTAAACTAACTGCCCACATTACATTATATTAGCCATCACAACATGTCTCTCAAACACTATTTCAAACACAGTTTCAAAATTGAGGCTAATTCACCATCTGCACTGCTGTTTTGAAAGTCTTGCTCCTCTTCATTTGCCAAATAAATGAAAAATGCCTGCTAGTGAGATAACTTAAATGACTAGTAAATTATTTCTGCCCAGATGTGTGGTTTTCAGTCAGGAGCTAGCTATTGCTAATGTACTGAAAAACTTAAGAAAAAAAAAAAGATAAAGCTGCATCATAAATATCCTTAAGAGCAAAACTGTGTTGCTAATGTTTATTGTTACTGACAATCTGGAAGTATTACCATCTCAGCTCAGACAGCCGAGTAAGAGCAATAAAAGACATCAGTATCATCGCCAGACTCATTGATGTATAAAAGTGGCAGCTGCTTGCATAAAATTTGAACAATTTTCAAATCCTGTCAGTTCAATCAGGAAGAATAACAAGAAACAAAATGTTAACCATCTATAATGTAAAATACAAAACATATATTTAAAAAAAATACCTTTAGCTTCATACTTACAGTACAGTATTACTGGGGAACAAAGATCTTATTGACATTTCTTGACAGTTCTTTACACAGCTGTGTACAGCAACACAGCCCATAAAGCTTTTTTTTTTTCTTTCTTTCTTTTTTTCCAGTTTACTTTTCTTAACATTTTAAATAACTAAAGACATTGAAAAAAGATATTGTTATAAAAGCAGCAATAGGTCTGCACTGTGTTTCTTTACTAATACTAGTTAACAGTTATGCATTGGGATTCTTTCAGAAAAGGACAACAGATACTTATTTTACACAATAAACAATATTTACTCTATTTACTTTAATTTACTTTACTAAAACATTGAATACTTTATAATCTATTGACAAGTTTGTAAAGATATTTCAAAACTGATACATCGAAGAAATAACACTTATGTTAACCAACAAAATCAGTCAGATTTCGGGCCAATGGCACTGATATTAAATTAGCCAAATAAATAAATAAAAAAATTATTAAGTGAACTGGGTGATAAAGTAGTCTAGATTTTCAAATCAGTTTAGATGCTCTACTAAACATCTAAAACATTTAATGACTCAACACATTTTTTTCACACATTTTGCATAATTTGACATAAATACAGTTTTCAGTTGGAAATGATGGACAATAAAAAAAATATTTTATATTTTATATTAAATATTTTTGCTCACACATCACATCTCAGGTCTAGTATAAACAAGTATACTATCCTTTGGGAGAAAAAAAAAATCATTGTGGTAGAAATGATGCCATACACATGAGAGAGCTGAATTGAATTAAATAAAATCATCTCTTACAGCTACCACTACCAGAGTAAAGGTGTAGTAATGTGGCTTTTACTGCTGTCAGCATGCTGTAATATACAGTCAGAATCAAGACTGATACCTGCAGAGTCCATTATTACACTTTTACACAACGCATTAAAGCAAGCTATGATTCAGCAGGTGTGTAAGTGAAGGTTTTATTGTACATTTAGATTTGTCTCAGCATGACTTCGCTTATAACCTCTGTACCTGTCAAACTAATGAACATTAAATCCTGAATTCATTTACTACTGTTTCAAAACAATCAAACAGACAACCCAGACTTGTTGGAATTGGATTTCACAACTGCAAAACCTGAAATAACATGTGAGTGAAAATTCAGACATATGGAGCTGGTTATGTGATGCAAACACCAAAATTTAGTTGTTTAAAAATTATGAACTATGGTAAATATGTTTTAAGGTCAAAACACATTATTATGGTGCAAGGTTTTTTTATTGGTTGCCCCTGTAGACATCATTTGTGTGAAAAGGAATAAAAGTTGTAGCCATTTTACTTCCTCTAGTGTTAATTTCAGCTGGAAATGTCAGTGAACTGTATGTACAATAGGAGTCAAAAGTTTGGAATAATTAAGACTGTAATGTTTTTGAAAAGCTATATTTACATTATCTGACCAAAAATACAGCAAAAGCAGTAATATTGTGAAATATTATTTCAATTGAAAAAAAAAACTTTTATATTTTAGTATATTTTAAATTGAAATTTATTCCTGTGATGGCAATGCTAACTTTTCAGCAGCCATTACTTTAGTTTTCAGTGTCACATGATCCTTCATAAATCATTCTAACATACTGAAAGACAGCTGGTAATGTTCAGAAACCCAATAAACAACTATTAGTGAATCAACAAAACTGAGTGGAGCTAGTGTGGTAAGCTATTAGACATTATATATTATTATAATAGCATTTTTTTTTTTTGTAGTCTGATGAGGTAGCAACACAAGCTCGCACAACTCGACAAGTCTCAACAACTCTGAACTCACTGAAGGCAGTGACAGAAGACAATGATGGCAAAACTGTCCATAATGAACAATTTAGAACATTTTCTCCACTCTGCCTCTTAGATCACCTTTGTCATAATAAGCACTCTGGGGTCCTCACTGTCTCCTACTATTAGGCTACATACAATAAAACCAACTTAAAGCTTGGGATTCTGCCCAAGAACTGTCTATTTAAACAGGAAAGAGATGATATAAAAGTAAAAGCTGATTTCTTGCATGTCTTGCAGGGTGTCACATATCTTTCCTGTCTGTTTGGACTCTTGTTTTGCATTTTTACTTTGTTCCTGTTTCCTGTTCTTTTGTAGCCGCTTTGTAGTTGTTCTCACTTATTATTTATTTGATTATCTCCCAGGTGTTCCTTATTTTCTTGTAAGTCTATTAGCTTTGTCTATATATGTAGCTCTAGTGTTTTCTATGTTCTTCGTCAGGTCCAGTCCAGGCTGTTATTGCTGCTATTATTGATTGCTGGATTCCGATATTGTAAGGATTACTCAAGGATTGTGATTTCCATACTATGTGTGTGTATGCATCTGTGTGAGTGGAGTGGAGTGCTGGTCTCCTCCACTGCTTCTGGCACTCCTGATTAAATCAGCAATTCAGATAAAGACTTGGTCTGTTTTCACAGCAGACACAACGAGTAAATTAAAAGCAGAGCCTGACAGAGGACCATATGGTCCAAGTCTCTGAGAGAGGAAGGAACGGCAAGATTAATTGATAATAGCTGCCTCTTTCACCACCTCCAGCAGAGGTCTGGAGATGCTGCTGGAATTTCAGCAGCTTGTCCGTAATCAAACTGCCAGGAGACATCAGCCACAAAACATGCCTCAACCTTTAAAGTATAATTTGTTAATTCTGTTAAAGCTGTGGTCTTGATGTTTGCACATGTGTACCAGGCATCTTGAGCTGTGGCATTCATGTGGGGAAACATGGGTACGATTCATGTCATGCTCCCTATGATTTCTTCTTTCGTCCATTGTTTCAGTCTTTAGGCAGGTATACACTGTGAATGATTTTCTGTATTTTATAATTGTTGCTTGTCAGATTGTACAACACAACACTGGTCAGATCTTGGTTGAAAACCAATGTAGACTGTGCATGCAATATCAGTTGCATTTTATGTTAGACTTACAATGTACTAACTGACATGGCTGGGCATTTTACCTCAATGGTACTGCACAAACCTAAACAAGGTTAATTTTTGGTCTGGAATAGAATTAAAAGCAAAGATAGATAGATGATAGATAGATAGATAGATAGATAGATAGATAGATAGATAGATAGATAGATAGATAAATCATGGCGGCATGCTCCTGGCTTTTGTCAAAAAATAAAAAAGAATGTTATTAAATTAAATTATTAATTGAAATAAAATGAAATGAATTTAAATTAAATTAATTTGTGGCCAATATTTTTTTTTTTTTTTTTTTTTTTGTCATGTGCGGGGCTCCAATCAAGGCAGATGGTTTTTGATGATCTCGGGATGAAGTTTATTCCACAGTGCATTACAACTAAATTTCTGGAGATACCAGAATGCCATTGAAGAAATTGGATGATAAACTGGGCCCGTCAAAGTATTCATTTAGAACAGAACACTTCAGTCTGTGATCTATGGCAATGATAGATTGATAGATGGATATTTGAAGAAGAAAGAAGGGAGAGCGAGACAAAGGGAGAGATCCCACTCGGGGGAAATCAGTACATTCTACACATAAACAGATTCATCATCAACACTGACAAATAGTTTGCCGCATAAAGATCAGCTTAAATGAGAGTGAGAAGATGGTGTGTGTGGACAAGAGAAAATACAGAAGTGGAGAATCAGAAAAAGAACTGGAGACCCTACTGGGGGACAAAAAAAGATAAAGTTGTGTATGCTGGTAGTTGGTTTTACAGAGTTTTAGAGCTGTGTCCCAGCTAGTCTACATGGTTGATTATTTGGACGTACAATACAGACAGGTGAGGCTGAGGTCAACTTTGTTGACTATCTTGCTACAACTGGTTAAAGCTGCCAAACAAACCAGCTAAAATATATATATTTTTTTTAAAAAACCCTGCTTGTCCAAGTTGGTATTGCTAGAAGGATTTCTCTCTGGCCTTACTCTTGCTCTCTGTACTGCTCACACTTCCCCTCTTGTTTTACCTCATTCTGAGATGATATACATCCTGTCTTCTGAATATTTTATCATAGAACCAACTTTGAGATTCATCCTCAGAGAATGAGAGGGAGAGTGCAGAGAACCAACAATGCAGAGAACAAGAAGGAGGAGGAAGAAGTGAGATGAAGAAGAATAGAAGGCATCAAAATCTTGACCTCACCTCAAATGCACACATTCTCCCCCCAGATCAGAAAGAAAACATTGCCCCAGGATATGATGTATAAATTTCCAGTAACTCTAGGGTAAAGTCTGTAGGGAGTTGAGAAACAATATCAAAACTTCAAACACTGAGCAGCTAAGACAGCATTAGTAAGTTTATAATCAGTTTATAAATCAGTAATAAAGCATTTGTAACTTTTCAGTCTGGATCTAAGATGTCTGAAGGGTGTAAAAGTGTGTGTTTCTTATAGATGACAGGGGCTGCATCATTAATCGAGCCCTTGCCCTGTATGAGCAGCCTCTCTCTGTCTGTTAATGACAGTAAATGAGAGGTAATTATGGGCTGTCAGTTGGACCGCTCTGCACTCCCATTGCATTACAGGGGTCTGTGCCATCTCCTACTGACTATACCACACCCCACAGCCTTCCATTACCCTACTACTGTCCAAACAAACACACACACAACTTTAGAATTGACATGCATATAGACAATTTTGTTTCAATGAACAAGCCACAATTTTCTTCCAAAAAATGACAACGGGTACATAATAATACATTCCACTTTCAATGGTTTTGTTGGACAGTTCACTTTAAGTGCACACAATGTGCATTTCTGCTCTGCTTTCTGTTTTCTCCTCTTTCTCCCCTTTCCCCAAACTATGACAAAACAGATTTGTTTTTTGTAACATGGTTTTTGCTGGTCCAGGTTGATCTACCAGTCCTAACCAGCTTGACCAAGATGGTTTACTTGGTCAGCACCAGTCCCACCATCTGGTAGCTTATTTAATCAGTCATGTAGACCAGCTGGAACCAGCCCTGTATCATAAATGTCCAGCTTTGGTCAGTTAGAAACTACTTCAGTTGGACCTTCCAGCAGGGAAAAATTACAGCTAATCCAAACAACACGTTTAACGATTCAGGTGCCAGTATAAGGTGTTACTTTAACATGACTACTAGTGCTGTATTCGACAAGGTACAGTAAAGCCCGGGACACACCAAGCTGGCTTCATAGAACTAGCTGTGACAAAAACCGACGGTGTTGTTGCCTCGCGTCAGCTGCATCTGGACAAAAAGCTGCGTATGAACTCACCGCACAGACTATAGCCGACTTCAAACTAGCATGTTCATTCTGCGCCTGCGTGTAAGGAATTAACTGTCTATATCAGCAGGTATCGATAGTCTATATTCGTCATTTGAAAGGAGAAATTGAAACAAGGATCTACGAGATATACGCAGATATATGAAATGTAAACAAGGCAGCTCTTTCTCACCATTTTTAATACCAGTTATGTTGATAAGTTTATTCATTTTAAGCAGGTAATGTTGTTATGAAAATATTGAGTAAGAGCCCGACGAGAGCCGACGTGTGGAACATACCGCAAAAACCGACAGACACTCGCGTGTCCCAGACTTAAGGTAACATGATGCTAGCTACTCTATAGACTCCATCCTTCCTCGGTTTACCCCTACTGCTTTTTTCTCACAACCTCTAGTCACGTACAGATAACTCTCAAACTCCACAGACTCTCTTTGATCACCGTGTGTTTGTCTCCCAGTAAAATCCCCAGGAACCCCTGCATCCTGCCCCTGTCTCTATTTGTCTCTTATCAGACTGGGGTGCAGGTGCCCTACCCTCCCCCTTTTCACCTCTTAGAGGGTCCAGCATGGTCCCAGCTGGTCCTGCTAACACATTCCGCTGCAGCCTAATTACAGTGGGGACTAAGGGGCCGCAATGACCTCTGCCTTAACCCCCCTTCATGGCCCCCCAAGGGCCCAAGCAGAGAGGAGGGGCTGCACTGACACAGATCACGGAGGACACTCCAGGTGGTGGGACAGCGCAGGGAATTGGAAGTCATGAATATATTAACAGAAGAGCATAATGAATTCAAATTAAATTATACGTGCCCAGCACTGCGTGACAGGGTCTTGCAGCTAGCGGGGATATTTTAGGGGGCAAGTTATTATACCTTTCAGATGAATATGATGAGAGAGACAACGGCTGAAGTGCAAGCACACACATTTGTCAAATGGACATGAAGTTGAACATTGAGTCAGTGTTGTGTGAAACGATTGGTCATTTGCTTGGTCCAGTAACAATGGGGGCAACGGGATTTTGGGCTCAAGCTCAGAGAAGTCCGGAGGTCAGAAAGCTGCCAGCTGTCTCACTTCGCACATTGGCCCAATCTGAGGCCTGGACCCTTGGGGATGGGGGTGTGATTCACAGACAGCAATGCCCAAGATGACCCTCTGGAGCAAGAGGGGTGGGATTTGAAAGTTGGAGTGGTGCATCCTCTTGAAGATGTCCCAGGACTTCTTAGTTGGATAGGGGAATAGGAAGGGTGTGTAGAAAGTGGGAGGCAATGTTACTCATTGCCTACGGCAAGACAGAATAATTCTGTCTATTGTTCGGCATATCCTGTAAACAACTTGAATACCTACCGCATGTAATGATGCAATCCATCCAATGAACTGACCTCAGAGTAACCAAAAAATTCAGTGGGATTTCCATATTGTATGTTACTATTTTCAACACCGACCCGACCAGTGCATGTTTTCTTTGCCATTGACACAAAAAATCAATGAAACCCTTTGATTCGCACTGGTTTCCTCTAGTAATTAGCCACACCACCTTAGCATAGAGCTCTGAAGCGTAAATCTCTCATAACACAGAAAGAGGTAGTAACACCGTGAGGGAGGGAGGGCGAGTCTGCCACACTTTCATTTGCTGTTGGAAAGGCATAATGTGCAAATGACAAGAGCAATCGGAAATTAATGGACGACAATGCACAGGCAGTATGTTGAGGCATCGTCTTAATTATGAATGCTGAAAGCCAATTAATCCTGCTCTGCGGCACACTTCATTTTCAGATATTATTTAGTGAAACGGAAAGATGTGAGACTATGACAGCGTGGAGATACAGAGAAAGAGCAGGATGGAGAAAGATAAGCATGGAACTCAAACAGCCCACAGCCTCTTCCTCTGCTTTCTGGATTTCTTTCTCCCAGTGGTCTACTTGTCTATGCCATGCCCCTCATCTCTCCTCTTTTTTTCCTTCTCTCGCCCTCCCCTGTGTCTTGCATGCACTCCTTCTGTCATGTTTCCTGCCCCCCTTCTCTCTTATCCCCTTCCTCCCCTTCCTCTTCTTTAGCTGTTTTTCCATGTAATCATGTTGAACAGCTCGTACCCCCTGCCTTCGACTCTGTGGAATTACAAGGATTAGGGTTCTTCTCTGCACACAAACAGATGCATAGGGTGAGGGGTCGGCCCAGGTCAAATATAACCTGATTTACCCTGCTTGCCTGACATAGATAAAGAAACTGGGGCTGTACAATTAGTCAAATTAAAACCACAATTGTGCAAAGACCTTGTGTGATTACTCTGAGTTAAATGAATAAATACATTTATTCTGCTATTACTGCATCCTTCAAAGTGAAGGTGCAGGGGCCTTGTTATGTCTGTTGTTACTACGCAGATTCTACACAGTTCTTTTTGTTGGAAGAACGTTATTCAGTTGTATTGTATGGATGTATTTCCCCAAATTGTGGTGTAACTTGCTACTCTGCCATTCACGTTGCACATTTTTTGACTCCACAGTAAAGCAGCAGAAAAATGATGTTATTTTTTCCCTGATTTTAGAATACTCCCTCTCAAAGAAAAAAAAAAACATGTTAATTTGCAATTTAGCAGATTATCGAAATTAATTTGAAAAATACCAACTGCAAGAAAACACGTTTAGAGTTTGGAGTTATTCCTTTGGAAATATTGCTTGCTAATGTGGTTTGCAGTTTTTCACACATTCTACTGAACATGATAGCTGCAGTTTCAATGTGGTTTTCTGCCTTTGATAATAAAACAGCAGCAAAAAGAGATGTTTATTGTGTTGTAGGTGAAATTGCTAAATATCACACTTTTAAATAAAAAAATGTATAACAATAACAGACTATAAAAACAATTATTTTAACCGCTAAAGCACAAAAAAGTGAATATACATTGCATCATATACAGTGCAACATTTGACATTTATAACACTTGCAGATAGATAGATAGATAGATAGATAGATAGATAAATATTTTAAAGCAACTCTTAGTAGTACTGGGTCTTTTTTTGTCTTTTTTAGAACCAACTGTACAGAACCAACAATTTTCTTAATATAATTAAAAATGTTATATTCTGTTCCTTCTTTCCTCTTCAACACTATGAGCAGCTCCACAAAATATGCATTAAAACAATTATCACACACTACTATTTATTTTTCAATTACCTTCTACTGTGCTTAATTTATTTGTTAAATTAAAAAAAAACAATCCAGTAGGAGGCAAAAATATTAGTTTTCAATAAGACAAAAGTCATGTTTGCTTACATATACTGTAGAGATTTTTACAATAACCCAAATAAACACTCAGAAAAAGTTAGACCTTCAAAATTCTCTGAAGTGATAGACATTCACTGTTATTGATGTATAATTGAATATAAATATAAGCTCGGTTCCAAACAAAACCTAGTGAGGTTCCTTGTATACTGTCAGCATACTGTAGGTATGAATTATAAATTATTACATTTATTTAATCTTAGATTGAAGTACTTTGAGTAATGAATGGATATAAAAAGATTTATAATATATGCCATCTTGGATGAAGTTTTTGGCCGAAAGGGGGGGGGGGGTGGGGGTGGAGGTGTCTTAAAAGGTTGCATAATTTACTGCTTACTTGTTTGGAACAATGCACAAATGCTGCCTATTTAGGAAAGAGCTATGGCAAAGTTAAGACTGAGTAATATATATAATCAAATATCGAACAAACATATAGGTAGTGTCTATATACTTTAGATTGTGTTATGTTTATGCTTAAGGCCTGCATATTTGCATATCCGGATTGTACACACCATCTTGAGTAACAGATCTGCAGTTAGGATGTGTGCATATGTGTGCGTGTATGTGTGTCTTGGAGGGGGTGTGCAGGGCAAAGATTAGAAGGTGTGAGACAGCAGATGGGTATGTCTAAAAAAGCCCAGCAGTCATTGGGGGTATACATCTAACAGAGGGAGGGTGCAAAATAATATCAAACAGATGCAGTAACATTAATGACCATATAAAACATCTAACAACATTCATGCATACAGATCAATGTGCTTTAACACTTCACAAAAGAGATAGCGGCAAGCGTTTAGGTCAGCATCACACTGTATGGTGTAGCTCTGTGAAAAACTGCATAAATGCTCTTCAAATCATCATTTCTCCTCGAAATCCCATGATCCTCTCTGCTTCAGAGATAGGACAGAAATGGTTCTAAATGGACAGGACAAGTGTGTCGTCTTGAAGCCACCACCATATGTGGGTGTGCATTGTCTTCCATAACTTTGGCACAGATGGTGCCTACCGATGTCACAATACCACGGTAGCTTGATGGTCTCATTTAACACACTAATGATGAGGCGAGATGGCAAAAATAATAATGGTCAAAAAATGAATCAAGCTGTCCTCATTTGAACTGGTATCCAGAAGGGCCTTTTCCGGAGAGAAAGCAGCCATTCCAGTAATTAACTTATATGATAATGAATGACTAATTATGCTCATCAGTGGCCATCAGGAGAGGCCCCCCATGACCCGCTTTCTTACAAACTGTCAGTCCATCCTGTCACCAAAGGGCTTATCAAATCTTGACCCTGAAATAGATGAGAAATCTGTCCATGTTCCCCTGGAGCATCTACACACACACACACACACACATGTGAAAGAAACAAAAAGAAAGACCAACAAAAGAAGTTTACCACAATGCACACACACACAAAGAAAAAGGAAGGTGTGTTTAGACATGGTGACCTTCACAGAATCCCAAGTCCACTTATTATCTTCATGAGGAAAAACACTTCTCACAGTGGTTTCCAGAATACAAGCAGATGTTTTTACACATGTGCGTATATCGTTTGATGGACCTGTCAATGCCCTGAGCTGTATGTGCTATATGTCCAAACACATTAGCCCATCTCTCAGTCCAAAGCTTCATTTGTTTACCAATATGAATAGATAAATGGTGTGATACAAATGCTTACAAAGTCATAGCTGTACACTTAAAGAATTAAATAGTATGTTGACATATATATTTAAATTGATGAGAACTCAAATAAGCTTAAAAGTCATTTTAGTCCCTTGTGAAAAAGAAGCTTAATTGCACTTAATTGTACTGAATGTACACTTAGTACACTAAGTATATTTCAAAAAACTGTACTTGTAGATAACATAATATTAATGTAAGTGTAAGTGTACTTAAAGAGATTACAGTTTGACTATGTTGACTATGTTTCTTTTAAAAAGTGCACTTTGTATTAATGTCAAATTAAGGGTTCTACTTTAAAGTATATATTAAAGAAACACTCCACTTTTTTTGAAAATTGGCTCATTTTCCAGCTTCCCTAGAGTTAAACAGTTGAGTTTTACAATTTTTGAATCCATTCAGTCGATCACCAGGTCTGGCGGTAGCACTTTTAGCTTAGATTAGCATAGATCATTGAATCGGATTAGACCATTAGCATCTCGCTCAAAAATGACCAAAGAGTTGCGATAATTTTCCTATTTAAAGCTTGACTCTTCTGTAGTTACATCGTGTACTAAGACCGACGGAAAATGAAAAGTTGCGATTTTCTAGGCCGATATGGCTAGAAACTATACTCTCATTCCGGCATAATAATCAAGGAACTTTGCTGCCGTACCATGGGTGCAGCAGGCACAATGATATTATGCAGCATCTCTCACAAATGTCTCCATGGTTGCAAGGTACCCTTCCTGTGCAAGCAGCGCTGCGTAATATCATTGCGCCTGCTGCACCCATGGTACGGCAGCAAAGTAACTACAGAAGAGTCAAGCTTTAAATAGGAAAATTATCAAAACTCTTTGGTCATTTTTGAGCGAGATGCTAATGGTATAATCCGATTCAATGATCTATGCTAAGCTAAGCTAAAAGTGCTACCGCCAGACCCGAAGATCGGCTGAATGGATTCAAAAACGGTAAAACTCAACTGTTTAACTCCAGGGGAGTTGGAAAATTAGCCTATTTTCAAAAAAAGTGGAGTGTTCCTTTAAATGAACTAGTTATAAACTACTAAATCACGTTAAGTCACATTAAATACTTTCACATTCTAAAAAATGTTGTTATTATTATGTAGTATGACAAGCTGATATACTACTCAGTTTATCTCAGTAACCACCCTATTACCGAAAAGTTTTTGAATGGAGAATAAAGATGTGCACCTAAGTGCTCACTACTGCCCCATTTAGAATTGAAGGACGTACTGCAGTTCTCTCTCAAACAGGTTATAGTTACATCAAACTACACTCTTTATCTCTTTATCTCTCTTGCTCTCACTTTCTCTCAACACACCTACCCCCACACACTCTAATTGTGCTTATTTCTTTCAGCTATGTATTATTCACCCATCTGTAGTGCTTTCTAATGTTTTTTGCCATCTCCGCAGGGAAGCACATCTGGAGCAGAAGCTCTGCACACCCACACCTCCTCTCTTCTGCAGGTGGAGGTAAGAGGAGATGTTGTGATCACAGTGGAGACTCCAGCTGCTCTCTCACGAAGTGTCATGGCTGACTCGCTCTACCTCTGCACAGAAAAAACATGCCATGTTCTTTGAATAAGCATAATTAAACACAGAGAAAAAGTGACTGAAAGACAGACAGCTGAATAGACAGGATAGGTAGTTCAAGACTTTTTAATGGAGATATTGTTTTGTTTGTTTCTTTGTTTGCTTGTGTGTTGTGCGCAGTTGTCACAGCTGTGTTATGGGACATCACAACTGTCTACAACATGTCTGCAAAATGCAATAATTCACCCAAAACATTTAATTCATGCTTCAAAACCTATCAGTATGTTGGACAATGCCACCAATTTCTTTCTTTCTTCCTTTTTTTTTTTTTTCTTTTGGACAAAATGTTTAGATATTTTTCACCATGGCAGTCAACCCTTGAATTGTTCGTTAGATCATTTTAATTTAGTTTAGTTTAGTTGCAAAAATATAAAATACAATAAAAACAAAAAAGTACAATCCATATATTGTGCAGTGAGAGGCAGAAAACCCAAAAGAGCTTATATTTAAAGCCTCCACCTAAACAATAGAAGGCAGCAATAAAATTATTCTTTGTACATATTTTATAACATAATAAAGAAAAACTTTTCTTTTTTTTTGCCAGATGGAACAAACCATTCCATAATTTAATACCCCTAAATCTTACTGAGTATTGACCTCTACAAGTAAGCATTTTATGAAGATGAAAACTGATGAGTTGTGACAATGAACTTGTGAATTTACTTTAAAATACATCTTTAATTGCTCTGGAATGTTACCTTCACTTAAATATATCTTATATATAAAAACACATATTTGAGAAATATTAATATTATAAATAGTAACTAAGAACTAAGGTTGTGTCCTCTGCCAACATTACTGGAGAAAGAATATTTGAAACATTCAAAAAATCATTTATATAATTAAGAAATAGTAAGGGTCCAAGTATGGAGCCCTGAGGAACCCCACAGAGTAATATTGCTAAAAATTTCATTTTAGTTCTTTCTTTTGTTGTAACGCCAAGCCAGCAGAGGGAGCCCTCTCCCGAATACTGACTGCCTCACTCCCTCTGCTGCTTCTACACTCATTTCCTGTTTGGCTGTACTTTAGCTCAGACCATGTGCTAGCTCACCGCGAAGTATTGTTAGTTTACCTGCCTTACTGAGCGTTCATCATTACTCTGTTGGATCTC
>JAFVLL020037839.1:0-12804 GCA_021397915.2 Tor tambroides
TCTAAAATATATGAAAGTCTAATGTTTATCAGTACATTACAGAAAATAATGAACTTTATCACAATATGCTAATTTTTTGAAAAGGACCTGTACTTTAGAGCCAAAAGACGGTTTGCCCTTGTCTGGCCCTAAGTTTGCGCAGTAGTGATCATGAGCTGGAACTGCAGTATCAAAGTCCCGCTCAAACTCCCGCAGACCCAATCACAGACACACAATCATGGCACCACATCCCAATTTTATAACATCAAATAACTAACTAAAAGCAAACGTATTAGAAAAATGAACACTTGAACATACATCAGCAAGATAAGAACTACCTAAAATGAAACTATTTTTGGGAAAAAATTTAGTAGTAGATCACACTAATATTAGGTTACTTTTAGCCTTACCCTGGAGTTAGTTCACCCTCCGTCTGTGCAGCTATATGTGTGGGCAAGCCTTGCAATGCCTGAATAGAGTAAAGCTACAAATTCATTTGACTTTTCCATCATTTATTTTTCCAACTTCTAAGCTGGCTTCCTTCAATAGTGATGTCATGTGCATTGATTGGATGATTGGATTGTTAGATTTCTAATCAGTAGGGGTTGAGACCAGGGGCGTCACAATGGGGCCAAAAGTGCATAAGGCCCAGAGGCTTGCATTGATGCCACAACAACTTTACCTTGAATGCTATTGTGGATCTGTTGTGCTAGTAGTGGTTTTCCTTATGACACAGTAAAAAAAAATTGGAGTAGTTGAGTTAAAACATGACAGTGCCTATTTAGGCTATAGGGGCCTAGCTGAATAGCATTGCATGATATTGTTAATGATGAATCATGACATTTGGAGTGTTGTTGTTATATACACTTTCTCCAAGAAACTGACCCAGCTTAATCTCATTGTTATTTGCAACATAGTCATTTATTCATGTATCAGTTTATCTAGTGAATCTGATACTTTGTGCTACTTTTAGAGATGTTTCCCCTTCTTTATCAATAAACAGGATTCAATTAAGCTTGCATCAATAAATTGATATCTTAGTTCATGCTTAGCTTTCAATCTTCATTGTACAGCAAATACAGAAATAACAAAAAGTTTAGATGTCACAACAGAGAGAAAGAAGCAGATCTCAGACATACTCATGTGAAAATGGGTCCTTGGTTTGCATTATTTTCATGATATGAACATATGAACAAACATGACATTTAACAGCATTTGGGTGGATGAAACCAGGGTAACATGAAATATGTCAGCATAATACTGACTGCTCACAAAAATGCATTCAAATAGCTTGTACAATTTTTAGTCTAAATTGTTGTTTAGTCTTGGGGTCAATAATTAAGAACAGTACATACACACTTAAAATCATACACACTTAAAACCAGATGGGTTCATTAGTAAAAAAATAAATGCTGTATCACTGCTGTTCACCAACACATTAACTCTCAAATGTCCACTCTACATGTTAGGAGTGTAGCAGAGTGAATTTAACTATTTTCCGCTCATACACTTTTATTTTCCACATAATGAATGTATAAACATTTATGAAAAAATATGTTTAGTTTTTCATTTAGGTAATTTAATTCCTAATGATGGAAGAACACAAGCAATCATTACAGTCATTTTGAAATGTTCTTTCTAATTGGCATAATTCTGTTTTTAAGCAGTTTTCGAATTAAGACTCTGATTTCAGCTGTGTTTAAAACATAAATAATGGGATTTAACATTGGTGGAAGAGTAAATGAAAGAGATATGCTGATGATTCTGGCATTGGGAGTGAGAGAAGTAACTGCTGAAGCAATGAAAAGGCATATTACAGGAAGAAAAAATATTACAACCAACATAAGATGAGTAACACAGGTCTTCAGTGCTTTTAAACGTGCTTCCCAAGTTGTAATTTTACTTAAGGCAAAAAAAATGCCCAGATATGACAGGACTATAATGAACAATGGTGCTATAAGGAACAAGGCTGCAGTGAGGTTTGATAAAAACATATTAAGGCTGTTGTTGTTGCATGCCAACCTCGACACTGGTCCATAATCACAATAAAAACTCTGTACCACATTAGATTTACAGAATGAAAGTTGGGTCATCAAAGACGTTGACAGAGCCACCAGAGAAGTGTTAAATGTCCATAATACTATAAATACTAACGACATGACAGTATTATTCACTATTGCATGATATCTTAATGGCAAACAAATTGCAATGAAGCGATCAAATGCCAGAACAACAAGAGTGGCACTTTGCACAGTAATAAAGAAGTTCACAAAAAACATATTTGTCATGCAAGCATTGTAGGACATGTGCTGTGAGTCAGAAAAAAAAGGCTTCATCATGTTAGGAATCACTGCATTAGTTTGACCAAGGTCAGCCAAGGCCAAATTAAACACACCAATGTACTTTGGACTGTGCAGACTTTGTTCAAGAGCTATAATGAGAAGGACTATAGAGTTACCAAATACAGCAATAAAATATGCGATCAATAAAAAAATACAGTAATAATTGCTGTATGGTATACCTGAAAGTCCAATGATGAAAAAGTATTCAGGACGAACAATAGACATATTCTGGAAAAAACTTGCATTTGAAGAACTCATGGCAGCTTTGTGTCTGATTTTTTTTGAACAAGCTGAAAAATAGAAATTACCATGAAGACAAACAAAATTTAAGGAATTCACAAAATTGTCATCTTACTCTTCTACCAATATTATACATAATATTAAACATAAAGCTTAATATTATACATATGTACATAAAGTTTTTGCATAATATTTAAATCATACACCTGTATACATGAAGTTTTAGAGCCAGAGCAACAATGTCTGAACACTTGTAAACTGCTTTGAATGAAATTGCTCAGCTGTAAATTCTCGTCCTTATTCTCTTATGTAGCAAAGATCATTGGACATTTGCATCATTGAATCCAATTATATCTTCTGATTCATCTCTTGAGATATTTCAGACTACACAATGATGTAATACTATTATGCTTAAGTAAACATCTAGCCACTGCTTTAGTTTTGATAGATTTTTTTCACTAGTCCAGGGCTCCAGACTGCGACTAAAATGGTTAAAAATGCGAACATTTTTTCAGAGTTAAAAATTGACATGATCGCATTTGTGCAAGTGCATGGTCTGCTATGCTTTATACAGCATGTGCTGCAGAGCCACAGCACAGTGTAGCAGGAGTCAGATTTCACTGATTGCATGAAGAGACTGAGAGATGCGCTTTCGGTACGAGCGCTTCGTCAGCTATGGAAGGCCAAATGGTTTAAAAACTCTTGAATTTTAACATGTCAACAACACGTAAAATACTGGGGGTGTAAATCATGGGGATGATTCATCACAATACGATACGATATCGATTCTCATAACCAGCGATACAGTATTTGCTGATACCTCAAAAAATTCTACGATACGATTATGATACGATTTGATACAGGAGTATATTGATCAATTTATCGATATTAACCTAACCCTAACCCTAATTGGAAAAAAAACACACATACGATCAGTAATCTTATGACATGACAAGAGTCAACAAAATGGGCTATGGGCTTAGTGCTAAAAAACTGTTGTACAAATAACCAAATTACAAGCAATAGCAGAAAATAAATACAGTAGAACAAAGACACAAATTCAATAAACAGTGCTTTTCAGGTTTTTCAAGTAGGTCTAAAATAATTTTTCAGGTACAGAAATTTAATAATCAAATGTAAAATAACTGCACAGTCTTCACTGTATAAATGAAATATAGATTAATCATTATTAATGTTACAAAAGTTATTTAGTCAGGAGCAGTGAGCAATACTTTTTCTTTAACATTTTTCCTTGACAGCAGCAGATTTTAAGTCTGCTTTCACTTTGAGAATGAAGATACGGATCCAGTATACAGATAGACATGCGTCTTCTTTCTCAACTGTTTACGTTAAGACCAAGCGGCAACCTTCCAGTCTTTCTCTTGAAACCAACACGGAAGTGACTTAAACTGCAATTCATTGGCTGGCCTCTAGAGACTGGCTTCAAAAGGGAATCAATCCCATAGAAATGCCCGATTTTACAGCAGAAAAAAAAACGTTTTCAGCCTGGTACAAAAAGTTTTTTTTTTTTTTTTTTTAATTTAAGCTCATCCATTTAAATTATATGAAGCCTTAAAGTACTGCATAATTAAGAGCATGGCCACTTGAGTGACAGATGGATTGCTGCTGCTGCTGTCACCACCGTCGAGCTAGGCGGGCGTGGTTTCAGCAACCAGTTCCACCCACGTTCCGCCTCTTTGCTCACTTTTGATTATCCGGGAGTGATGCGCTGCCAAGATAGCGATGGCCGGCTCCACCCACTTTGAGCTTCAAAAATGCTCTTCAGAAACCTACGGGTGACGTCACGGACACTACGTCCATGCTTTTTTTATAGTCTATGGCTAAGACATAGGGCTAACCGACTGTGTTTACTAGGATATTTGCCATTTTGATAATTTGATAATTTTGCCTGTATTTGTTAATCCATGCACAAAAAAAAACGTAAGAGGACTCAGTATTCAGTATTCATGCGCTGTCGATGCAGCTGTCTGTGTGTGTGCACGCTTCGGATGTATGTGCACAGAAAACTCACACAGTGCTCGACAGTTCCGTCAACTATCCAAAACGTATTTTACGCTCGCTTTGTGCTTTCGGGCAGTCCTTATATAGAGTCCTGATACATGAGTTTGAATGAGAATGCACGCGTTGGTGGTAATGCATAGACCAGGGGTCTGCAACCTTCAACGTCAAAAGAGCCATTTTGGCCCCTTTCCCACCGAATACAATTCACGTGGAGCCACAAAATATTTGATCCCCAAATAAAGATAACACGGCATATAGCTAAAGTTTTATGTTCAGTTATGTTACAGGGCAGGGGCGTAGTAATCATTTCAGAAGTGAGGGGGACAGAAATGTCAACTGTATTTATGTCAAATATATAGTATGTATAATTGACAAAAAAACTTTTCTTTTCCCTTACTTTTAATTGGCTAAGAAATAAAATACACTGCTGGACAATAACCAATAATTTGTCTTCTATAATATTTTTGATATATATTTTACTAATGATAATTTTATGGAATGTATAATCAGTATATATACTACAAACACTTTTTCCATTTTTATCACAGAAAAAGGCAGAAAATATATTTTATAGCTTCTATACTGTAATTAATTCTGTCAATTTCCACTGTATCATTCATATTTATTACCTGGAGAAGACTTGAAAAACACACATAAAACATATCGTCTTCATGTTTCATCAGTTAAGGTTTACGCTTGTTATTCAGCTTAGCTACAGTGATAGCGGGATGCCTTTGTCCATATTAGGGATTTACTGGCACATCAAAAGTTATTATTACTTCTCATATGAGTCCGTTTTGGACTTTCTGCTCAAGAGCACCCTCCAGCTTCGAGTATTCAGCGCTCCGTAATGTTTACATCATTTTGGATACGAATAAAACGTATCCAAAATGACGTGACTATCGTTTCTCTTTTAATTTACATCTAGATTTATTCACATTGGCCCTTGAAAACCTCTACTTTAACACACTTGACTGAGAAAAAGTGCAGGGGAAGAGTTTAGGTTTTATTAAAAGTCAGGGGGACACCTCCCCGGCGTATTGTACACCTACACTTCAGGGAGCCACCGCAGAGGAATGAAAGAGCCGCATGCGGCTCGGGAGCCGCGGGTTGCTGACCCCTGGCATAGACTGACATTGCGTGAAAATGTGGACAGTGCCAAAATAAAGGTGCCTATTTATACTACAGGTATCGATATTTTACGCGTGGCATCGATACATCATATCGTTAGACATTTGATCGATGTATCGATCCATATCATTGGATCGTTACATCCCTGTAAAATATGTGTATTTAACTTGTATTATACGCGTATTTCACACGTTGAATACGTGTTGTTTACATGTGAAAAATGAGCATGTTAAATATGCACAAACAACACATTTAATGCATGAAATACGCGTGAAATATCACCACTTGTCCGTTTTGAGTGGGTCATTGTCAGTGGCTGCTGAAGTCTTGGATCAAACCGTTTCTGTGAGCTTAGGGGGGTGCCTACCATTCAGAGACTAGGCTACCATCATTTAACACGCTATAGATCAGCTTATTTATGTACTTTTTTTGTTTAGGTCATAGTTTCAACTAGAGGTCAACCAATAGTGGGTTTACTGATACCGATAGCTAAGTTGGACCACACTGGCCAATACCGATTAATCAACCGATATTTTTTTAAAACGGATACTGAATGAAAACCAAAACCAAAAAACAAATGATGTGCTGGTGCGACCAACTGCCTCTTTGTGAATGTCAAGGTATGTTTAAAACATGATTACTTTATATTTAGAAGTAAAGACAGAATCATGATTTCTATTAATTTTCCACTAAATTTTCCACTCACGACTCCCTGTGATTTCACATCTGAGATCGCTGTTATGAAGATGATTGTCTGCAGATACTTCACTCATATTACATGATTATTATTCCCTCCCTATTTAGATGATGAACATCTTATGATATTCTGCGTTCTGTCTCAGTGCATAACTAAAATCATCAAAACCCACTAAAATATTCTGCAATTCAAAATCACAATAGGGCGCAAGATATGTAATTTTTTATTTGTAATTTAATGCACGAGTAGGCTAAATGTGAGCACAGTGCAGTTGTACTAGAAAATATGTGCTAATTTTTCGTTAATTTGTAAAGTACGAAAATGAAACAATTTTAATGGATAAAATAACTCATTTTACGTTCTGGCATTTATGTCCTGTTGACTTCTGCCTTTTTTACATTATTGCAGATAAGGATTCAAAAGAGAACTTTTTTTTATTTTCCTTTGTACAGAGCTCGATTTAGGTTTGACAAAACTGTTGCAATAAATTCATTTTGACAACTAATAGAATGTTAAACGTTGACTGTGTTTTCAGAATTCATTGATTATATAAAATTCAGTGAATGTTGACTAAACTTTGAACTATGTAGTTATCTGCATGTCTCATCCATGAGTAGGCCTGTGCAATGATGGAGAACAAGCTTTTGGGGTGTTGAGACCCAGAACCAAGCTGACTGAGCAATAAAGCTAGAGTGAGCCCTTTTATTAAAATACCTGGAGGTAATACAAACATAAAACAAAAATGGTCATATTCACTCAGTATTACCTGACCTAATTCACAACTTCAAATTCTCAATTACAGTTATGTACAAATTAATTGTATTCAGTTGTGTTTTAGGCACTAAAACAGTCCAGTATAGTCAAATACATTTCTATATTGAAATAATGAAGATTTCTGTGCTACCACAGATTGGTTGCTGGCCCCTTCCTGGCCACCATTATGAAAACATCCTGGCGCAGCCACTGCCGAAGAGGGCAAATATCAGCTCATTTCTGAATATCTCTATTGCTCAAAAAAAAAACTTTTATGAATGGGCATTTGATTTACATTTGAGAGAAACTGAGAAGATTGTAAACAAGGATACAAACTAGCCACCTTTCACTGAAAATTGGCGTTTTGAACTCAAAATAGGCCATCTGTGTGATTCAAGTACATCCGATGAGTTGAAAACTCTTGCTACTTCATACTTCAATACAAAACAATGCTGAATTTTGACAAAAAAATAGATTTTTAAATGCTATAATTGTGATTTTATAATATCTAAATATAAATCCATTAGCAAAACAAAAGCAAGTGGAAATGGTAAATGAGACAATAAATGATCATCTGCTGCCATCTAGTGGTCATAGTGGAAATCATGATATTCATTTTAATAGTATTTGTTTTTCTACCCAGTGAAATCTTGGCAGAAATCCTCAACTTAGCATGGCAAATTTTCCATGAATTATCTCTATAAGTAAAAAATGAAAAAAATGCAGATGTTCTTTGAAGTAAATTTTACTTACAGTGTTCTCATTTTATATAAAAATGTTATATAAAAATTATAGAAAAAAAAACTTTGAGGCAAATGAATAATATATATATATATATATATATATATGTATGTATGTATGTATGTATATATATATTCGAATTACCTAACTAAAAAGTGAGCAATATTACATGTGTTTGAAAATAAAAAGGAATAAAAAAAATGTGTTCTACTGTCTGGGGTCCACCATTAGGAGTTAAAGGGGATGTTATGTGACACTTTTTCCCTCCATTTTTTTAAACTTTTTTTTTCACTCCTGATGAGTTTGTATCCTTCCATGCACAAGCTAGTTAATGGGCTTTTGGTCATTGACTTGCAGAAAGTTTTCTGCGGGAGTTAGTGTTTGGGGCTACTAGAAGGGGGGCTCCAACACTGATCTTGCATATCCCTCGGCAAATGTGCTGTTGCGCCCCTGTATATGGCTTATGCCTTAATTAAATCAATATTTCCACTTGCCATTGTATCGCATTTACTACAGTTCAGTTAGTGGATCAAGAGGTGCTGGCTGATGTGACTGAGTGGAGGCGGGGCTAATTTGCGTATTTATAGATCCGCGTATAGTTAATGAGGCAAGGGTGTAGAGTTACATTCAAGCTATTTTAAGGCATGAGAAAATTATTTTCACAAGAAAAAACATTTAAATATGTCATTTTGATGATCAAAGATGAGTTTTAAAGGGGACATAACACACAGTTTCACCCAATCTCATGTTGATCTTGAGTACCTATAGAGTAGTACAGCATCGTTTATAGCTCCAAAGAGTCTTTAGTTTTATCATATTTATAAAAGAAAGATACAGCTTTCCGATTCTCTCTGAAAACAGCCGAGCTCCTGGAGGCACGCCGTGGGCGAAGCTAAAGCGTGACGAGCACTTGCGCCGATTTCCAACAAAACAGAGACATTTGATGCCGTTTAACTTAACGTCTGCAGTTCCGAATCATGACTGGGATTTTTTTATCACTGTGACCGCTCCATCTTTCAGTATCAAACGATGTGCAAATCCAGTGCCAAACTGGGCCTTGTTTATAAAACATTTGTCAACAAACACACTTGCAAAACAAACTGCATCCACTGTTTACACAACGCTGAGTTCAAGGTTATCTAACGCTTAACAAGGTTATCTTTCCCTTACAACCAAAAAGACACTTCTTTGGAGACATTCTTCTCGAGCGAATCCCGTTCAGTGCAGCCGAATTAAGCGTGTTGGGCGTGCTCTTGCTCTCGCTCGGGTCGATGTGTAAGCAGGCGCATTCTTCCAGGAGAAATGCCCATACAAGGAGTTCCACCCTTCATTACGTGAAGAGCCAAGCTCGAAAAAAACTCTCCGAAACTTGTACAAAATCGGTAGGAGTATATTTGACATAGAAATACTCCGTTCTACATTCATATCATTTTTTGAAACTTTGGCCATGTTTAGCATGAGAATCCAACTCTTTAACTGTGTAAATAACTCAACATGCATGAAATAGCATTAGACCCCCCTTTAAAGGGATCCCTGGGTATTAAGACTTGTATGGCTTAATATAACGTAAATGATGTCTCTTACTGAAATATGTAGTAGAAAACCCATTAAAGATTTATGTTATATTAAAAAAATCACATCGTTTTATACATATGTTGGACTATGGGGGGGCGCCATTTTTCTGATGACGTAAAATGGTTGCACTCGGTGAGCTACTAGCGCTACCTGTTGCTATTTTTAGCTCAACACATCTCGGAATAGACAACTCGGAAAATAAAATACTGATATGATGACCACAGCTACTGAAAGAGCTTACAGGTGGCGATGGATATAAGTATAGGTTTAAACCAAATGCTGTACCATCGATTTTTCCCCACAAGGAGTCTAAACGCCCCGGATATCGAGAGAAATCCGCGCTGAGAAACTCCTCTAGCGGCCGCGGCGTCATGATTAGCGTCGGCATGTTTACATGCTAACAGATGGCATCTAGCGTTTCTTGTCTCAGCCATTTGTAAGCTCTTTCAGTAGCTGTGGTCTACTAAAAGACTCAAAGGCATCAGGGCTAAAGTGGAGAGAAAAAAGAAGCGAGTCTTTAGGAAGTTTTATTCGTCCACAGGCATCTTCCCTTTCGTTTCTCCTCTTCTTATCGCTATGAAAGCAGTGAAGTCTTACATTGCTTCTCTTGTTGCAGCTTCGACTGAAAATTACAACCAAAAGCCACACAATGTGGTATCGTATCAGTATTTTATTTTCTGAGCTGTGTATTCTGAGTTGTGTTGCGGTAAAAAGCGCCAGTAGCTCACTGAGTGCAACCATTTGACATCATTGATGCAGAATGTACTGTGCACATAAAAAATGGCGACCCCCATAGTCCAAAAACGATGTGGATTTTTTTAAATAACATACATTTTCATGGGTTTTCTACTACATATTTAAATAAAAGACATCATTTACATTATATTAAGCTATACATGTCTTAATACCCGGGGATCCCTTTAAGGGGTAAAATTTTTGACTACAGGGGGACCTTTAATGACAGTTATCAAATGACTAATTTATGATATTTTCTCAGGTGGGTGCTGGGGTCTTATCTATTGTTTTGCAATGCCTATTCTTGTTAACACTTGTGAACATTACACATAGTGCGTGTCTGATTAGAGTTAAGCCAGTCGGCGTGGTATCCCAGGCACACATAGCCCATAGGCCACTAGCGTTAAGCTGGTCGGCGTGGAAGCCCAGGCACATATAGATAGTAATACATGCGGTTCACATGGCTCTTCAGAGCAGCAGCAGTACATATGTCTTGGCGATAGATCTGCTTTGTGGGGGGGTGACCTTTTCTTGTCTTGTGGTAGCAGTTGCACCGCGCTTCAGAAACCCTCCAACTTCCCCAGCTCCACCTGTATAGGTCTGCTATGGGGTGATC
Organism: Tor tambroides; assembly: GCA_021397915.2. Taxonomy (NCBI): domain Eukaryota; kingdom Metazoa; phylum Chordata; class Actinopteri; order Cypriniformes; family Cyprinidae; genus Tor; species Tor tambroides. Next base: position 10,832 of record JAFVLL020037839.1, read on the forward strand.
ATGTATGCTATGGGGGTTATTCATATATGTTACATGTGTAGCAGCAGTATTTCTTACATGCTCACAGCAGCATGTTGTGGATGTATTGGCAGTAGCAAGTCTCGGTACTTGCTCTGCCACAGCAGCAGTGTAGCAGATCTGTTCCACCAAGACCAAATACATTAACATTGTCATGCACATTACCATGCTAATCCCTCCGAGAGTTGTTATGACAGAACTTTGTTTCAGCATAATGAAGTCGGTGAAAGATCCTAAATTGTTTAAGGCAATGCCTAGAATTGATAGAGCATTTATGAATATGCTATAATGCATTAACACAGGGCTCATAACTTATCTCCTCCCCTACTTCAAGTTCCCATTGTGATCTTGCATAATAATAATAATTATAAAGTGTAGCTATTAAGTGACTAACTCTACATCCAATTCCTAGGAGTTCATCAAACTCAGTAGGATGAACCTCATCCAGACAAGAGACATGCTTCCTCAAATAGTCCTTAATCTGTAAATACCTGAAAAAATTACTCTTAGGCAAATTATATTGTTTCTGCAGCTGGCTAAAGGAGGCAAAAGATCCATTTAGGAATAAGTCTCCAAGAATTCAGACACTCAGATCTCTCAGAGTCCATACTATAATGGACAAATGAGGGATTCCCTCCAATTGGTAAGAGGAGAGACAGGGACTTTATTTTCAAACTTGATTTTGTCTGTTTCCAAATGCGAATAGTACTATGAATTATACAATTATGATTATAGACTAAATTTGTAGGTGATAGGATCACTGCACAAATGTCAAATGGGCTGCATGCATCTCTTTCCATGTGGATCCAAGTGGAGTGTGTGAAAGTGTGGTCAAACCACATTATGATAGTATGAAGAGCACAAGCATAATAATAAAGGAGAAGTTTGGAAAGGCCATCCCGCTTCAGCTTTAGATTTGCAAAGGTGAGATTTACTTATTTGATGAGCTTAATAATCTCACAAAAAAGGAATAATTATTGAATCCAAATTGTTTAAAGAAAATCTTGGCCAAGAATACTGTGATATTTTGGAAAAGATATAGGATTTGAGGAAGAAAATTAATTTTAATAACATTAACCCTTCCTACCAAAGAAATAGGAAGAGATCTCCAAAACTGAATACTGTCAGCCTTCTGTCATGTGTGTCGTGTTCCTGCCTCTTATGTCCATATTTTGGTTTGTTTCCTGTCCTTGTCTAGTGTGATTACTAGTTAATTCTCATCCAGCTGTGTTTGTCTAATTATCTATGATTATCCTATGTATTTATAGTCCTGTCTGTTCAGTTTGATTTTGTCTGGTCTACTCGTTACTCCCGGTGTTCCTGTCTGTCTCAGCCTTGCCTTTTCTTGCCCTGCCTTGTCATCATTAAAGACTGTTTATTTAAGTTATATCCTCGTCTGCGTGTTCCTGTATCCTCCTCGTGTGTGCACCGTGACAGAAGACCAGACCAATACAGTAAGCGGCGCCCACTCACCCCGTTTTGTTTTCCGTTTTTAAAGTTTTTTTGTTTGTTCCTGTTTGTCTGTCCCACGGCAAGGAAGTCGCCGCTCGTCATCCCGCCATAGCCCGCTGAAACGGCGTTGGAGTTCGCTGGGATTGCTGCGAGTGCCACAAGTCCGCTGGCCGCGAGTCCCTCAAGTCCGCCACCGTTCGCGGCTCCCTCAAGCCCGGCGTTCGCGGCTCCTAAGTCAAGTTCATGGGCTGCCGCTCGTTCACGCCGCCGTCCGCGGCTCATCCAAGGAAACACGCCGCCGTTCGCGGCTCACTCATGCACGCCGCCGTCCGCGGCTCACTTCCCGAGTCCCGCGGATCCAGTTCCATAGACACGGCCAGGAGTGCCGTTTCCGGTTCCAGAGGATCCAGTTCCCTAGACACGGCCAGGAGTGCCGTTCCTGAGACCCGTGGATCCAGTTCCGTAGACACGGCCAGGAGTGCCGTTTCCGGTTCCAGAGGATC
>JAFVLL020037840.1:0-29276 GCA_021397915.2 Tor tambroides
GGCTAAAGCTCAGGACAGCGTTCTCCCAGGGCACTTTATAATGGATTCTACAGGCATGAGAGCACGCTGAAGACCTTCACAAGTCCCTCTGTCTCACACACACACACACCCCTCTTGCTCCAGTAGTCACAGTTGTACCAACTTGTCCTGGAGTTGTGCTGGAGTTCAAAAAGAGACACACTTAAAACTTCAGCATCAATTCTTCTGATTTATGAAACTGAGAGCTCCGGCTCTGAAATCTGATCTCATTTAATCACACATGCATGCAATCCTATATTACTGTAGCAGCCATAAATCCATTCAGCATAGCAACACCTTGGCAACCACCTATCAGCATTCTTAAAACCACTCAGAATAACTCTGCAAATGCATAGCAAAACCTTGGCAACCACCCACAAGCACTCTAGAAACTAGCAATGTTTTCAAAAGTACTCAGAATAACTTGCCAACTGCGTAACAACATACAGGCAACCACCTATCAATGTTCTTAAAACCACTCAGTCAAACTTGTCAAGTGCATAGCAACACCTTGGCAACTACCTACAAACACCCTAGTAATTATAAATATTTTTAATGTGCTCAAAAAAATTCAACAACTGCGTAGCAACACCTTGGCAACCACTCACAAACACCCTAGTAACTAGAAATATTTTTAAAAGTACTCAAAACAGATCGGCAAGTGCACCCTGGCAACCACCTAGCAACATTCTAAAAACCACTCAGAATAACTCGACAAGTGCATAGCAACACCTGGCAACCACTCACAGACACCCTAGTAACTAGAAATGTTTTTAAAACTACTCAGAATTATTTGGCAACTGCATAGCAACACCTTGTCAACCACCTAGCAACATTCTTAAAACCACTCAAAATAAGTTGGCAAGTGCATAGTAAAACCACTCACAAAGACCCTGGTAACTAGAAATGTTTTTAAATGTTTTTAAAACTATTTAAAATAACTTGGCAACTGGAAAGCAACCACCCATAATCACCCTAGTAACTAGAAATGCTTTCAAAACTACTCAGAATAACCTGGCAACTGCATAGCAACACCCTGGCACCCTTATGATTATGATTTACGTTATTGACGCAACTGAATAATACTATCAGAAATGTAAACTTGACTAGTTTACATTCTCTTTATTTTCACATTCAGGTAATGTTTTGACTTCAGAAGATCATATAATGACATTCCAGGTCAAGTTGCAGGATTAGAGAGGAAGTTTGAGGCCTGAGGAACAGCACAGTAATTTGGCAGTAAATAATAACATCAACAGCACTGTCATCACACCTCTGGGGGAAAATGAGTGAGAGAGAGAGAGAGACTACAGGAGAGCGTGATCTCTAGTCTCTAGATCATTAACACACATCGCCCTGCAATTAAAAACTCATTTATCTTAATTACTCAACTAATGGGACGAGTCCCTGCAGAGAAACACACACACACACACACACACACCCTCGAAGGACGGCTACAATGACATATACACACACATACACACATGCACATATAGGTGTGAAAAGCCAACATTAATGCTCAGAGAGAAGCCTAAAGCCACACACACTACAAATACACAATCCACCCATCAGCCTGTCTGTCTCTGCTCCACTGTCTTCAGTTCTGATGTGACATGTCATTACTGCTTCCTGAGGTGTTCATTCATTATATGCTGATGAATTTAACAGGGAATCTGCACTAATGAGATTCTGTGCGTGTAAAGTCTGTTTCTATAATGTACACTAAAACAATCCATCCGTCCATCCATTTATCTGTCTGTGTTGTTCTATCTGTCCATTTGATCATTTGTCCATCTGTCATTCATCCATTCATCTAATCATCTATCCATCCATCTATCTATCTATCTATCTATCTATCTATCTATCTATCTATCTATCTATCTTTCATTCTGTCTATCATTCTCTCATTCTATTGTTCTGTCTGTCTGTCTGTCTGCCTGCCTGCCTGCCTGCCTGCCTGCCTGTCTGTCTGTCTGTCTGTCTGTCTGTCTGCCTGCCTGCCTGCCTGCCTGCCTGCCTGCCTATCTATCTATCTATCTATCTATCTATCTATCTATCTATCTATCTATCTATCGTTCATTCGCTCTATCATTCTCTCATTCTATCGTTCTCTCTGTCTGTCTGCCTGTCTGTCTGTCTATCTATCTATCTATCTATCTATCTATCTGTCTATCTATTGTTCATTCTGTCTATCATTCTATCTATCATTCTATCATACTGTCTGTCTGTCTATAATTTTATCTATCTATCTATTTCTGTATGTCTGTCTACCTGTCTGTCTGCCTGTCTGTCTGTCTATTGTTTATTCTGTCTGTCTGTCTCTTTCTAACTATTAAACTATTTTGAAAACCTTCAAAGAATTAAAAAAATGATACTTAAATTTGAATTACAGTTTTTCTCAGTCGCTTTGGTGCATTTCTCGAATCGTCCTTAATATTTGCAAAGTATGTGCATTTCTCAAAACAATTCGTACAAACAGCACCACACAATGGATTTCCCGCAAAAGCCTGTAACTTACTCAAACTCTTTAGTTCATCTCTCAAAAGTAAGTATTTATGTCAATGAACATATCAGTGCCATCAGAATGAAAAGTCCTTGTGTCATTGTTCACAAACAAGATAGTCAAAATGCTTAGTCATGTTGTCAGTATAACAGTGCACTCTGTTAGTATTACCTGATGTAAACTATGGCAACAGTTTGGATGACAGTTACTGCACTGAAATGCAGAAGGCTACACTTCTTATGCATGATATATGGCATACATAAGAAGCGCAGCCTTCTGCATTTCATAAAGTAATGTGTGTGGGATATTGATTGAAAGAGACTGTTTCGAAATGTTTGGATTACTGAGGATATGGTCGATCTCCCAATATTTAGCTGCACCCTTCAACCATTGTAAGACCATGATTGACAACCTGGTCCATAACAGCGGCCCTTATTTCATCTGATATGCACCTCTGTCCTTGGCCTCTTCTGCCTCTTCCTCTGTTTTGGCTCTGTACCCTTCCACCATGCATCCTTACTCCTCTTCTTCCTTTCGGCTGTTGACCCTGATCATTTTCTGGATGTTCATCCACTGTCAGAATTTGTAACTCTTGTGTTGTCCTCTGTCTATGAGCTTTCCAACTGAAGGTTGATGAGATGCACCTTTGAGCTATTTCAGAGAACTGGTTTGTCATTGGTTGATCTGTATTCTCTTCATTAGTGAAAGTCAAGATTCACTTGCACAATCCATGGCAAGTTTACAAAAAGTCTAATAGAAATGTGTAGAAAATATGCTTGACAGTTTATGACAACTAGATCAACCATTTTGCATCTAATGACTTACACGATGAACTAATGACTAGATGTTTTGAGGGGTAAGACTATTGCACAGAGAACTATATAATTCATTTTGAGCAACATGATATTAGCAACTGAAAATGTAGGAAACCGCAGACAAATGTACATAATCAGTTGCATGAATGTACCAAAGCAATTGCAACTTGTTGAAAAGAATGAGAAACTGCTTTTATGATGTGCACAAGTGACTAGATGATGTGGAGGTTGAACAAGTAGTTTTGAAATTGAGAAATGCACCAAAGCGACTGAGAAAAACTGTAATTTTAATACTTCCTAATATTCAAATTTAAAATTCTACCCCCATTTGCTACTCTAATTCAAATTAAATTCAAATTCAAGAATTGCACTGAAATTTAAAAGGCATTTGTTTCTAAATTCTGAATGACGACTAATCCCCTATGTTAACACAGGAAAGAAACTGCGCTTATCAAACTATTTCATATGATCTTGAACTCAACCCGAGTCTTCTGAAGAGAGCGACATCTTTTCCTCTTCCTCTACCCGTTTTCTCCTGCTTCTTTGATTGTCCCCTTTAGATTCACACACAACGGCTTTGAGAGAGCCTGCAATATGAATTCTAATAGAGCAATTACCATTATGAATGATAACTAGGGATATTCCGCTGATCTAGGGTCAGGGCCCGTGCAATAGCTCTTATGATTATGGAGTATGGAATCAGGTTCAGGAAATAGCAGTGCTCTGCTAGCCAGCGGGAATGTTTAACCTACATCACGGATCCCTGTCCTATTGATTAGACCATTAGACTTGAACCGCTCAGAGGAAATTGACACAATCCTCTTTCCATATGAAATCTTTGCATTAATGCTCCACAATTTAACGGCAAAGCTATCCGATTTCTTCTGAATATTTATCTGTTCACTTTCTAGTTTTCCTCTAAAAACTGAATAATATGTCATTTTGTGTGTGATCTGGAGGGCTGCACTGCTCATGTATCGATTCTCAAAAATAATGTCCTCGAGCCTCTTCACTCAACAGTTACTTTAAGAGGCTATTTTGCGATCATTGCCATTAGCCAATAACCATTCACATGCTTGGAAGACTAACAGAAGACTGAACTGTCAAAGACACATTTTTATTTAGTAATTTCTGAGTAAATACTATGTGCAAATGACATAACAACACTGTTATTTGCCATCTGCCACACGGCTCTATAAATATTAGCTATATCCCAAACCCATATCAGTTCCCACTAAATAACATTTTATTAAATAAACAATATCTATTCATTTACATAAATAATATAAAATTATTAGTGCTGTCAAATGATTAATCATGATTAATCACATCTAAAATAAAAGTTTTTGTTTGCATAATATATGTGTGTATACTGTGTATATTTATTATGTATACGTAAATACAAACACATGCATGTGTATATATATACATGTCAATATTTTCAAAATATATACTGTGTGTGTGTATTTATATACAGTATACATAATAAATATACACAGTACACATACATATATATTACGTAAACAAAAACCTTTATTTTGGATGCAATTAATCACGATTAATCGTTTGACAGCACTAAAAATTATATACAAGTAAATACGTTTGTTCCAAAAAATGGCATTTGATACTTTCCTGGTTAGGTTTCTCTCTCTCCTCTACCATAACTGTCCTATCAAAAAATGTAAAAAATAAAAAAATAAATAAAATAAAATAAATCAATCTCATGGCTGCTGTAAAAAAATATAATATAATAAATTTGAATAATGTGAGCAACATGATAAGAGTCTTAATCAACTTTTGTCACAGCTTACAACTTGCAGTGGAAACTATATGAGCCCATGAAGATCTCAGGACAACAAACTGAGCTGCAACACATAAAATACAAATACGCCAATTAAAGGTGATTTTTTTTTTTCTGTAATTTTGGGGATGTTTTTGTACTTATTCCCACAGCTTTGCATTCAGAGGCAACTACAAATCATTCATAGGTTGAATTCCCTCAAAAGATGTCAAAAGATGAAACTGTATGTTTGAGCATCACAACCAACATTGAGCAAGACTTGCTCAACCAATAGCATGAGTTTGGAGGAGGATTATCTCTCAGGGTGACCAATGGTAGACATTCAGGAAGTATGTTTTGTCCTTTAATATAACTTAACCAGAAAACATGACTTTTTCAACAACATTTGCATATGTAAACATATTTTAAAATTGATTAAAATTAGTTCAAAGCATATCAAATGTGAACACAGGCAATTTTGGAGAGTCTAGCAATACCAAGCTAGCTTTAAAAGCATAAATTCCCACCCTCCCCACCTGATTGCTATTGGGATGTGAAGAGACTGTCAACCAGCATAACAAAAAATGTTTTTGAACCAAATCACCTACCCTGCTTTTAATTTTTTTTTTTTTTTTTAATCAAAACTTCGGAACAATGTTAGAATGAAACACATCTCTCAACACTACTCAGAAAACATGGCATTAAAAGCAGCCCACTTTTACTATGTATATTCCCATACAGTCTCTCTCTGTGAGTGGTTTGGTATTTTGCACATAATGCAGTGCTATTCAGACACTCATTGTCATTTAAGTGTCAAATCTATATATACACATATACAGCCTACAAAACCCATTCAACACACACTTACGCAAAATTGAGCCACTGAAGGTTCTCAATGTACATCTGAAATATATCACAGAAACACATGGTGCAACCCTCTCTCTCTCTCTTTCTCTGACTCTCTCTGTCTCTCGCCCTTCATTCTGTTCCTCCCTTCGCTCCGTCTGTCTCATGCTGATAGCAATGAAAGTGATCTACGGGGGAGGCCGTGCACACACAAGTACACAGCTCCAGTGAGTGTGTGTGTGTTTGTTGCACTGTGGGAAGGTTTGTCCTGCTGTGTTAAGCTCATGTATGGACTAAATCGACAAAGGCTTTCAGTCACACACACACACATTATCCCACATCCTAAGAGACTTACACCACAGCAGCACTAATGTGACACATACAGGCCACTGTCCTTCACACTGGAGCATGAAAAATCATACTACGCTCAACACTCAAATCACTATATATCAAATCATGACATTAGTCATTATATAATTGTCTGATTATGAGTATTTACCCTATCTGGAATATTTTGAGATGATGACTGCCTATTTTAAATTCCAATTACATACTGTCATCCAAATAAGAGATTCTGAAATGAGTATTAGAAATGCAACGAAACAGTATATTTCCAGATTTGGAATCAAGAGGATATATAAATTAAAATAAAATAAAATAAAATATTTACAATCGCTAAATCTCTAAAAATTAAAGACAGTAATAAAAAAAAACTAATATTTTATATTTTATATATATATATATTTTTTACTATTATTATTATTATTATTATCTAAAATTACATCATTCTACCCTTTGAAATATTTAACAGCCGAAAACACTTAAATTTAATACAACAATAAAGAAAACCTAAAGTATTTATAAAATATAAAAAGAATATATTAGAATACATATTATTATTGTTATTATTACTGTTATCTAATATCATGTCATTCTACCCTGGGCCTGTTTCATAAAACAAGTTTACCAAATAAGCCAGGCTTATTTCAGTTAGTCTGACTTATTTTGAACCAAATCAATTGACAATACGTCAGACTAACTGAAATAAACCTGGCTTATTTGGTAAACTTGTTTCATGAAACAGGCCCCCTGTGAATTGTTTCTATTTGTTTAAAAAGCCTTAAAGGAACACATACATTAATAAACTGCATAATCTCAACAAAGTTCAAAGTTTATACAATTAAACACCAGACAGATGTGATAATCATGATGGATGTGACTGACCTGACATGATTGTATATCCAATTCCACGTGGTCGACCTAAGTCTTGATCGATCGCCGTGATCTTACGGACTTCATAACCCTACAAACACACACAGGCAACAGGCATTTAATGAGAGGTAAAGCAAGAAACGTGAAAATTATGCAAGCAAGTGCTTAATTACGCAGTGACAAGGGCAGTCGTGGCCTAATGGATAGAGAGTTGGACTTGTAACCCGAAGGTTGTGGGTTCAAGTCTCAGGTCTGGCAGGGATTGTAGGTGGGGGGGAGTGAATAACCAGCACTCTCTCCACCCTCAATACCACAACTGAGGTGAGACCCTTGAGCAAGGCACCAAACCCCCAACTGCTCCCCGGGCGCTGCAGCATTGGCTGCCCACTGCTCTGGGTGTATGTTCACCACTGTGTGCATGCACTTGGATGGGTTAAATGCAGAGCACAAATTCCGAGTATGGGTCACCATACTTGGCCACACACCCTTTCCCTTTCCCCTTTTTAAATAGTATTTCGTTTGGACAGCATATCTATTTGTTTTATAATTTGTTTTTAATACACTTTGCATGAAAAGTGTGCTTGTGCATTTAAAATAAATGCCACTTGGTTTTATTTTGTCTAATGCAATAACTCTCAGACATATTAAGTGTTCAAATGCTTTTGTGTGCAACTGTTGAGGAAACTGTTACGGGGGCATCAGCTTCAAAAATGAATGCATCAAATGAGACATGAAAAACAACAAACAGAGAAATATTCTGAGTTTGAGGACTCTTTGATCCTGAATGAGAAACAGTACAGATGCTTAAGGAGAAAAGTGAGAGAGCATCTGCCATTGATCCAGCTAATAGTGTCTGAGAGCTGTTTATGCTTCATTTCTGCCAGCACTCCACTGCTATTACAGCACACAATCAATTACAGCACGTTTAGTGCAAGAATGTGAGGAGGAGCGAGGGAGAAATGGATGACAAAAGCGGCTGAACAGGGGATGAAATGTGGCTGAAGTAATTTGCCAGCCATTCTCTTGCCGTCCGCACAAGTTGAATGTTCAATCATGCACACGTCTTTCTCCTTCTCTTTCCTATCCTCTCATCCTTAAACATTCTCCCTGCACCTTCTTGTCCATTCCTCCATCCTCCCTCCATCCTCTTGCACCATTTCAGATCAAGCGCTTGACAGCCAAATTGTGTTTGCCCCTAAAAAGCCTTTAAATGTCACCCTGACAAAAGAAAACGCCAAACAGCGGTGCAAAAACTCCCCACTTTTCCCGCAAAACATTGTTTTTCTCTCCGTTTTAGCTGTTGTCAAGCTTTGGTCCATTTGGCAGCTGGATTCAGTTTTCTACGGTATGAGCATGAACCACAGAGCTGTGTTTGTGCCAGAGGGTCAAGGTTTGACAGGTTAGGATGGACAGCGAGCACCTGCTGGTAGATGACGTAACTACACCAATCTACAGGTTTTGTAGATTGAAAATATATATATATATATATATATATATATATATTCTCAAATATAGTAACAAAGGCAAATTTATTTTTAAGAGTATAAAAAATCATGAAATATATATAATTGATTAGAATAAAATATTTGAGAGATTTATATTACCGTTTAATAACTTTTTTAAGAAAATCAATACTTTTATTCAGCAAGGATGCATTAAAATGATCAAAAGTGACAGTCTCTCTCCTCCTCTTATTTGCACAAAACTGTTTTCAACATTGATAATAGTGAGAAATGTTTCTTAAGTAGCAAATCAGCATATTAGAATGATTTCTTAAGGGTCATGTGACATTGAAGGCTGGAATAATGATGCTGGAATTGCATCACAGGAATAAATTACATTTTAAAATATATTCATAGAGAAAACTGTTGTTTTAAATTGTAATAATATTTCACATCATCATTGTTTTTTACTGTATTTTTTGATCAAATAAATCGTTGCAATTCTGACACAATTACATTGTTATTTTCTAAAGGCATGAACTGGTATCCATATATGTGACCCTGGACCACAAAACCAGTCATAAGGGTCAATTTTTTGAAATTGAGATTTATACATAATCTGAAAGCTGAACAAATAAGCTTTCCATTGATGTATGGTTTGTTAGGATAGGACAATATTTGGCTGAGATACAACTATTTGAAAATCTGGAATCTGAGGGTGCAAAAAAATCAAAATATTGAGAAAATCACCTTTAAAGTTGTTCAAATGAAGTTCTTAGCAATGCATATTACTAATCAAAAATGAAGTTTTGATATATGATGTAGAAATTTACAAAATATCTTCATGGAACATGATCTTTACTTAATATCCTCTAATGATTTTATATAAAAGAAAAATCAATTTTGGACTGCACTGTATTTTGCCATACAAATATACCTCAGCGACTTAAGACTGGTTTTGTGGTCCAGGGTCACATATAGTGCATATTTCACTATATTCAAGCATTATGGTGAATCTTAAATGAACACCTCACCCAAAATATAGATATATTAGAATGAAATATGGTGAGAATTAAGTTATATTTTAGTGGTTTAAACAACAGAGAGTGATAGTAAGATAGAGATTCCAACAGAAAAACAAAGCTACACGGAGCTACAAACGCAAACCTCTCAGCAGCACGGCAGACAGGAATTATTTAATTTAATTCATACAAAAAACGTATTCATTTATTTTAATTTAATTAATTAAAAATATTTAAAGAAATACATTTTGACAAATCTTCAAACTGATCTTTCTATACAATGACCACATAGTGGTGCCTGTCAAGCTCCAAAATGGACCAAAAATAAAAAAGGTATTCAAAAAAACCTCATAGTTATTATTAAAATCATCATATCACCATATGAAAAGTACGTGAGAGCATTTTTGGATGTGAACATATGCTAAATGTGACCTTGAAAGACATGTTCATTATGAACCATCCTTGCATATAAAGAGCTTTGCAAAAATTATCTAGGAGTAGAAAAAAATATATAATAGGTCATACTAGATTGAGACAACGTGAGGGTGAGGATTGAGAATCTTGGGCAAACTATTGATTAAACTATTGCTTTGTGTTTCTCCAATGTAAAAAAGCCATTGAGATGAGCAAGAAAAGCTAAGGGATCTCTCTCTCTCTCTCTCTCCAGGTGTCTGAGTGAGAGCGATGCACCTGAGATGGAGCGAGGGTTAAGAGTTGTGTTTTGACAGATGACCCACGACATCTCTGCGTGTTTGATATCTGTTTGCGTGTAAATGTCAGTAGCCTTGAGAACTCTCCACACCCACTCAGTCACTTAGCCCGAGGCCCGTCGACTGAGCCGACACACACTCCGTACACGCGTGTGTGAGTGTGAGTGTGAGGAAAGATAAGCTTTAAGCTCTCTGCGTGTGGCTAAGTATACGTGTCAACATCGTTTTATACGAACATGCTAGTGTGACGTGTGCCCTTATTGAGGGCGTACGTGTTTAGACTGTCTAATTCTCATCACAAAAGCCTCTTGTCTTTTTTTTTAATAGTGTTTCCGCAACTTTAGGAAATAAGAAATGAAATGCCAAAATCAATCGCGTCCACTAGGAACTTGATGCTGACCGCCACATTTAGACAGGACAACTGGTCTAAAGTCATCACTGTCTTCTTATTCATGACCTTCCCGAGACGACTGATAGATCCGTGTCACCACACTTCACTTCTGACACGCTCACGAGTTAATATGCATGCAAATGGACACCAGAGAGCGAGATAAAAGGAGGGAGAGAGAAAATATGGGGCATGAAAGAAAGAGAAATAGGTAAAAAGACAGCAACTCAGAGGTTTAAGAGTTGGCTGAGAAGTGGAGTGATACAAATGGTGAAATATTTATATGTACATTATATAATGTATTAAAATAAAATAGAAAACAGTTCTTTTAAATTTCACTATACTACTGTTTAACTGTATTTTTGATCAAATAAATGCAGTTTTGGAGAGCATAAGAGACTAATTTCAAAAAATTTAAAAATCATAATTATTCCAAACCTTTGACTGTTAGTATGTGTATTAAATATGTGCAATACTGATATTTTACACAAATTAAAAATATATCAAAATAGAGTTATTTTTCTATAGATCGATATATCAAAATATAGTTATTTTTCCTTAAGGAAGCACTGTATTGATCTTCCTTAAATATATATGTGACCCTGGACCACAAAACCAGTCTTAAGTCGCTGGGGTATATTTGTAGCAATAGCCAAAAATACATTGTATGGGGCAAAATTATACATTTTTCTTTTATGCCAAAAAACATTAGGATATTAAGTAAAGATCATGTTCCATGAAGATATTTTGTAAATTTCTTTACCATAAATGTATCAAAACTTCATTTTTGATTAGTAATATGCATTGCTAAGAACTTCATTTGGACAAATTTAAAGGCGATTTTCTCAATATTTTTTGATTTTGATTTTTTTGCACCCTCAGATTCCAGATTTTCAAATAGTTGTATCTTAGCCAAATATTGTCCGATCCTAACAAACCATACATCAATGGAAAGCTTATTTATTCAGCTTTCAGATGATGTATAAATCTCAATTTTGAAAAATTGACACTTAAGACTGGTTTTGTGGTCCAGGGTCACATTTGTAGTTACTACAATGCTGTTTTTATTATTAGGAGATAATGGGGAAACTACAGGCAGCCCAGGAGAGTCAGTGCACATTACAGTCTGAGTGTGAACAGTACAGGAGTGTACTGGCCGAGACGGTGAGATTATACACCAAGAATCTGTTTCGGCAAAGCCTTAATGGGAATGAGATCGAGCCGGATTTGTTTTGTGATCCAGGGTCACATATATAATATGTAAGGAAAATTGATACAGTGCTGCCTTATAAGCAAAAAAAAAATCATTCTTTATTTTATCATTTATTGTTCTTCACACTTTTCCGCATTTTATTCAGCTTGAAATACAAGTTTACAAATACAGTTTTATTCTTAGGAGAGATTTCTGGTTTTGGTCTGGTTTTTAAAACTTATAGTTTTAAATAAATTTAAGAATAAATTTTGATTAAATATAGTTAATTCTGATTTGGTTTATTTTGGAACTCTTTGTTTTTTTTTAGTGGAGAAGAAAATTGACTATTTTGTGTCTAAAATAAAACTTCAATATTAACTTCTTGTTTATTAAACTGTTGTACAGTATAAAATCAATACAGCAGTTCAGTAAGTGTGAATCTCCATTGGAAATATTTGATTTCTGGTCTACGGTCTGTTGTAAAGGCAGCTTTAATGTAGCTACTTCCACTTTCAATTTCACACAGACAGAAACATGCACAAACACACATCCAACACACACATATCCTCAGAGCCTGCGGCGGTGTGTTTGACACAGTAAACCAACACAGGACCAAACGGTCAGTAGTGAATCTCAGGTTGAATGACCTTTCGTGGGCTCTCACACTGAGCAGGTCACAGTATAAATCTATCACTGTAATTACAGGAATATTCCAGCGAGAGTTCACAGGTGTAATGGCTGCTTCTCTCATAATTATTGTCTAATTACTCAACACACACATTATATCACTCATTGTCAGCCAAACTGTCTCTCTCTCCCTATGTCTGTTGCTCTCTCTCATTCCCTGGAATGTTTTCTGTTTATACAAATCTTTACTTTACTTTTACATTTTTGTCCTTACATATACTGTATATATTTCTGTTTTATGGTTTCTATCTAAAAATGATCTGGCTCTAACTCAAAACCTTGTAAAATTACATCCTTTCTAACATGCTTATGAGGCCCAAATATGCTGCCTACGTAGGCAGCTCACTAGGTTTTGTGCCAATGCATTTGGATGAATCTCCCAAAAAGCATGTCCAGGACGTGTCCATGTTTGCATTTGAGAATAATACAAATTACAAACACATTAAAGTTATTCGAGAATTTGAGAGGGACCTCTCCTTAACTGTCATGAAAATAATACTATAATGAAAAAAGTAAGTGTATATTTAAACAAACAAAAACGTAAAAACAATAATAATAATAAAATAAAACAGTAATTCTGAATAAATAAATAAAAATGTAAAATACATAAAAAAATAAAATATCAAAAGAAATAATATAATTTATTAGAATGTATAATTTAATAAAAAATATTCATTGCAATTAACAATAACGGAAATTACAAAGACATTAAAGTTATAAGAAAATTAGAGAGCGACCTTGTCATGAAAATGTCAAAAATAAATAAATAAATCCATTAAAAAAAACATTGTTAAATAATAAAATTCAATTAAATAGAAAATGCAATATAAAAATATTATTTTGGGGGGGTGGAGGGGTCTTGTGTGACATTTTGTGAGATTCACCCATCTAAATACTGCAGAAGTAAGTACAAAGCAAGACTAAATGTATGTGTGTGTACTGACTGGTGGTGCATCCTCCATTATATTAGTGCTGTAGGGGAGGTTGGTGAAGATGGGGTCCATGTCTTGAATATCAGTGATGGTAATCGCCAAATTAGCCAGACTCGAGAGCGGACGCCGTTTATCCTGGTCCTGTTACAGAGAAAAACAAGTAGACATGTTTTATTTGGCTTTGGAATTGACTCAATAATTCCACAGCGTAGAGCTCTTCAGTGTGTGTTTTCTAACCGTGGCATTAACAGTGAGCTGATAGGCGGTTGTCGTCTCATAGTCCAGCGCTCTCGTCACAGTAACGATTCCTCTGGCCCCGTCAATGGAGAAGAACGGAGAGGGAGGCTGGAAGGAGAAGAGCACACTGCCGCCCACACCCTGATCCGGGTCTGTTGCGTTCACCATGAACACAGACGTTCCCACTGGAAGGTTCTATTCACACAGAGACAGTAATGATACATGTTATTAAATATATACAATGTTGTGCTGTTCACATGAGAAAGAAAGAAAGAAAGAAAGAAAGAAAGAAAGAACTTGCATAATGAGCACTATTTAATGCTGTGGTTAAGCATATTTCAGATGATGAGTGACAGCTCTTGTCTCAGTCATTTCACCTGTCAGTAAGTGACACACGTCTGAGATTATCAGACCCCTGCTGTCTCTGAGATATGATTCAGTCAGTCAGCACCAGAGAGAACACACAGACTAAAACGCTGGAGGAGCATTTTCAGACTCTCCCTAAGTTTTAAGTCAGTATTCATACAATATCTTAATGGATGTGGACTATAGGGGTGAATCTGATTAAAACAGGTGAAAATACAACATTTTTACTCTTAAACAAAGCCAATATGTATGGTCATATGGATACAGTATATACATTTTGTTTTTTTTTTACACTTGTGCGGCCTCGTGCCTATGGCCGAATCACAGCTTTGCTGATATACAGCCATATCGCACTGCTATGACTGTGATATTGCGTTAATACAACAGTTTGATGGCATGAGTGTGTAAATACACAAAAAACACCAACAGAGTGTCTTTAAAAGCCCTCTTTTGTGCAGAACTACTTCCTTCCACCACGGATTAAAATCTAAAGATGACAGTTTAATAGCTGAGCCCAAGCCTCCATTACTAATTCCGAAACATAAATTTTTAGAGCTACTAACGAAAGTTGAGTTGCTTCATTGAAAAGGCATTGTGTTACTTATTAAAAGCTCACTGTATCGTGTAGAGTATTATGAGAGAGATGGACTGAGCGACTGTGATTACCTGCATCTGATACAGCATTCATTCTTCGGCTCTCATATTCTTATCTCATATTCACAATAAAACATTAGTTTGAATGTCCGCTGAGGAAAGCGATATCTTTGTCATACTATGCTTTCATCTGTTAAGGGTGATTTCCGATGACAGCACTGCTCAGTGCATTTGTTGGCTGCATTTTACAAGGTGTTGTTGAAAGCAAAAATAACTTCCTTGTTTACAACACTGTTTCAGTCTCTTTCAATATAAAAGTCTTACTGCTGACTCACTCATAAAAACAGTCTCTTTTCGCTTTCTAATGGAGAAACAATGTAACTAAAATCATCATCACGAACACACACACAGTTTCCCAGACACATTCTTGACATTTAATGAAATTCATCCATGCATATAACTAAAAATCAGATGCACACTATCTATACATACAATATATCTACACGCACCTACACTAGACAAAAGTCTACAGTATATGGAACAGGAAAGGCAACTTCATACTCTTCAACTCTTGCGGAGAGTCATAGCTGACGTTAAACAGCCAGCAGCATTATTTATGCTTATATACGGTATTCTGTTTACAAATATTTATTTATATATGGCATTTAAATAAAGCTGAGTGTCGCCGCATTACTCCCAGGATCCCTAGGCCACAAAAAAAGAGAGCAAAAGAGTTAGAAAAATCGACACTTCCTATTCCCAAACAGTAAACCAGATCCTTCCTGAGAGAAAGAAGTTGTACTTCAGCAAGCACTCCCTCTTTATCTCTTTCAATAAAACAGGAGATATCCATCCTTTGAAAAGAAAGGATTAGAAAAGATTCAGATAAACTATTGGAGAGAAAGAAAGCATGAGAGGTATAAAGGACAAAGATAAAAGAGAGAGAGAAAAGAGGATTAGAAAAAAAGAGGAATCATAAGAAGGAATGAAGATAGATGTGGACAGTGAATTCTAACTTGCTGTCTTGCCTCGACCTGATAACGTCCTCTCACACTCTCACTGCTCAGCTGCCCTCAGCTCCTCCACGCTAAAGTTCATGCACCTTAAATCAAACCGCTTTAGGTCAACTGAGGAAACTGGAACACTTCTTTTATTGCTCAGTTTAATAACCGCATTGCAATCACATTTTTACTGTGAGTCTGTGACATTTTTCATTAAAAAATACAGGATGCTGATGACAAAACATATCAGAATATTTAGCAGCCCCCTATGCAAAAGAAAGTGTTGATCTGAGAAAGAATTTTGTATTCAAATATAACATTTGAGGTTAGGAAAAGCCTAACAAGAATATAAAATAAGAAGAATGAAGGAAGAAAAAGAATGCATGAGTGGGAGAGAGAGGCATATCTAATAGTATTAAAAACCTCAAATACAGCAGGGACTCCCCAGCCTCTTTCAACTGCAGTATGTTAGAGAAGATTATTCCCAAACCAGGAAGACAGAAAGAGGGAAATGGGAGGAGAGAAAGAGGCTACTTATTATTAGCTTTCTGCCTCTTATATACATTGTGGCACATGAAAAATCAGTTTACACAAAAACACCACAGGAAAAAAGAGAGATTCAAAGAGAGATCCAGAGTGAAAGGTGAAAAGAGTGAAGCTTACATCAAGGTGCAACTTACATTAAGATCGAGCCATTGCTGTAACTCAAACAGTAAAGCATGGCACTAGCAACGCCAAGGTCATGGGTTTGATTCAGAGAGAATGCATGAACTGATCAAATGTATATCTTGAAAGATGCTTTGGATAAAACAATCTGCCAAATGTATACATTTAAATGAACCGTTTTGAAAATTTGACAAATTTGCTGAAAATTTACATCCAAGATGCAGATGAGTTTTTTTTCATCATCAGAGCAGATTTGGAGAAATCTAGCATTACATCACTTGCTCACCAAAGGATCCTCTGCAGTGAATGGGTGCCGTCAGAATGAGTCCAAACAGCTGATAAAAACATAACAATAATCCACAAATAATCCACATCACTCCAATCCATCAATTAATGTCTTGTGAAGCAAAAAGCAGCATGTTTCTAATTTCCATAATCCATAATATTGCTCATCATCATCATCTGAATCAGGAGAGAAATATGCACGGATCAAGCATCATTTGACCCCACTTAATTATTGTTAACTAGAAAAGCAGTCTCAGACAGTTCTAACTGAATATGTGGGTGGATTTTGATGTGAGAGGACAGCAGCAGATGCACTTTTTCAGATTTTTATGGATTACGGACTCGTATTTTGGCCTGAAGCAATGGTTTCAAGTTTTTCACGCTGCTTTTCACCTCACAAGACATTAACTGATGGACTGGAGTCGTGTGGATTACTTGTGGATTACTGCAATGTTTTTATCAGCTGTTTGGACTCTCATTCTGACGGCACCCATTCACTGCAGAGGATCCATTGGTGAGCAAGCGATGTAATGCAAAATTTCTCCCAATCTGTTCCCATGAACAAACAAATTCATCTGCATCTTGGATGGCCTGAGGGTGAGTGCATTTTCAGCACATTTTCATTTTTGAGTAAACTATTCATTCAAAGTGAGATTTAGAGTGAGATGTGGGGTAAAATTCACACTGAGACTTGAACAAAAAACACTAAAGGATGCAACAATACGTTCCTCTGAAGATCACTGTGCAGACACACACACACAGTTTAACTACACACTCTGTTCAACATGTTCTTAAGCTCTATAATTACTATTATCATATTTCTAAATGATCACAAGCCCCTTATCAGCTCATTAACCCATCTGAAGTCTTCCCAGAGACTCTCTGAGGAGACAAATTAACTAGAAATGTTTAGGATCACAGGGATTCCTCCATCATCTTCAGTCTCTTCTTTTTTTTCTGTCATATTCAATTCTAGCCTTATCATCAAGAGTTCAGTAGCAAATCAGCATAAATTATATCCTCTACAGAGAGAGGAAAATTATTTTCAGTGCTTTTCTGAAAATGTTAAAATTATAGCAGTCTATAAGCTAGGATCTCAGGTACAACTCTATCAGATAATACAGATGTGGCCATCAAGAATGCGTGTTTTTTCCCACGGCATGCCGCAATTCCTCCCGCGGAATGCCGCTGAATCCCGTGAGCACGTTGTGTATCTGTATCTGTCAATAAGACTTTGTCTTTTTATCTCAGGGTTTTCATTTACAGAAATTAATACTTATGCATTAAATTGATCAAAAGTGATGGTAAAAACATTTTTAATGCTAATAAAGATTTCTATATAAATAAATGCGGTTCTTTTGAACTTTCTATTCATCAAAGGAAAAAAACATCATGCCACACAACTGTTTTCAACACTGATAATAATGTTTCTTGAGCAGCAAATCAGCATATTAGAATGATTTCTGAAGGATCATGTGACACTAAAGACTGGAATAACGATGTTGAAAATACAGCTTTGCATCACAGGAGAAAATTACATTTTAAAAAATATGCAGAAAAAAAAACAGTTATTTAAATGTGCTATAATATTTCATAATAAGCATACGAGATTTGTTTGTTTTTGTGTGTGTGTGTGTGTGTGTGTGTGTGTGTGTGTGTGTGTGTGTGTGTGTGTGTGTGTGTGTGTTTGTTTGTTTGTTCACTTCTCACTGCTGTGTGTGTGCACTTGGATGGGTTAAATGGAGAGCACAAATTCCAAGTATGGGACACCATACTTGGCCACACGTCACTTCCTTTCCTTTCCTTTCCTTTCCTTTCCTTTCCTTTCCTTAAATTCTTTTATAAAGTATGTTAACTTTTCAACTACGCTTACTTAGATGTAAATATTTAAGAAAACAAATTCAGCTTAACATCTGTAAAATCAAGGACGTCGCTCTCTCAGTAATTGTTTTAGGATCACAATGAGACAGTAAAATGAAGGCAAATTCATCACTCATTTTGTGGTAAATTGTGTTTTCACAGTTAAGCGTTTAACATCTGCTGCTAAATAGAACGCATGCAGTTTGGAGTCTGAATATGCAGCAGATGTCCTGTCGCTCTGCACCAATCAGTGATGACAGTATTTGCATATCCTGATGTTTTGCTTCACAATTATTAAAAGGGAAATTTGACTTAATGAATTCACACACATTTTGTGAAGTAATCTGATTAATCTAATCGGTCTATCTTAAACCTTACTATTCTCACATCAGTGTGCATCTCGTTTTTATGAGCTGTGCATGAAAATCAACAATAAAGTTTCCTACAATTCCATTTCATGTGCATTAAAATGTTTGTGTAAACACATCTTGTATAGCACAGTACAGTATGCCACTTTCAGTAGCTTCCTTGTCAACAATTTTTGCCTGGCAAGCACAAAAGTGAAACTCTGCACTCTGCAAAGGGACAAATATTGCTCACAACATAATGCAGATGTCAGTTAAATTTACAAAATCCACACAACAGACCATTTAGTCCAGTTTATGGTCTAAACCAAGTGGCCCTCCGAGGTCTGCACTGCGCTTCACTGACCATTAGCCTGTGCATTAAACACTCTCCATAGGGATAATTACTCTGATGCAACAGAGAGACATAAGCAAATGAAGTCATTGAGCACCCACTGTGCTACATCTCTAACTTACTGACAGCATTAAATCACTGGAGGTTGACGAGTCTCTGTCAAGGAGGTCTATAATGCCTAACCAGAATGGCTGTATTGTGTACTATATAGGGACTTTTGCACCGGGCAGTAATAGGAACTCAGTTATAGGAACTAGCCACCAAGGCGATCCCTCGAGAACTAAATTTGCCCCTAGGGCCATTTTAATGGTTACATTCGCACCACAAGCAGGAACTTTGAAGTTGAGAAGTGCCTGGACTTCGGTGTTAGTCCATCTATCACTGCTTTCCATGGTCGTGGAGTTATTTCATGGAGCATGTAAACTGTGTGTCTTACACGGTTTTATAAAAGTGGCGGGTTCCGGTGTTTTGTATGGCACGCATTTGGCCAGTCAACTTACACTTACATCACTGGCAGTTCCAATTGTGAAAGCCCCGCATGTTAGCATTTTCATCAGCCATGTTTGCTCACAGGAACCACAGAAGTCAGAGTCACAACAAGAACACCCACTTTTATAAAAAATAATTAAAAAAAAAATAATAATAAAATAAAATAAAATAATTAGAAATGTATAAGTAATGTAAAAGTCCATTGTTCTTTTCAAAGTTTCTTTTTTGTGATATTTTAATTTTGAAGGGCCAATTAGGTATTTAAAAAAGGCAAAACTTCATTAATAAAATGTGACCCTGGACCACAAAACCAGTCTTAAGTCGCTGGGGTATATTTGAGCAATAGCCAAAAATACATAGTATCGGTCAAAATGATCTATTTTTCTTTTATGCCAAAAATCATTAGGATATTAAGTAAAGATCATGTTCCATGAAGATATTTTGTAAATTTCCTACCATAAATATATTAAAACTTAATTTTTGATTAGTAATATGCATTGCTAAGGACTTCATTTGGACAACTTTAAAGGTGATTTTCTCAATATTTAGATTTTTTTGCACCCTCAAATTCCAGATTTTCAAATAGTTGTATCTCGGCCAAATATTGTCCGATCCTACCAAACCACACATCAATGGAAAGCTTATTTATTCAGCTTTCAGATGATATATAAATCTCAATTTCGAAAAATTTACCCTTATGACTGGTTTTGTGGTTTTGTGGTCCAGGGTCACAAATAAGCTTTTAATATTAAAAGACCAATTTGGTGTTTAAAAATAATTTATAAAATAAAATAAAATAAATAGAAATGTATAAGTAATATTAAAGTCCAATTGAAGGGCCAATTAAGTATTTAAAAAAGCAAAACTTCATTAATAAAATAAGCTTTTAGTGTTAAAAGAGCAATTTGGTGTTATTGTAAATGTGTAAGTATTGTAAATGTCCAATGTTCTTTTCAAAAGTTCCTTTCTTTGAGATATTTTAATTTTGAAAGGCCAATTAGGTATTTTAAAAAAGGCAAAACATAATTAATAGAAGCAATTAAGTTTTTCATGCTTAAACATGCTCCTTCATGACCCCCTGACCTTCATCGTCTGCACTAGGTAGTCGCTCAAGCCACAGAAAATCACCAACCCTCACTGAAAATAACAGACATGCTAACAGACTTTATCAGACGTTGCAAATCATTTTATGCCTGAATTTCTGAACAATCCACTCGAACAAGTTAATCATACTCTCTTGTTCGCCAACTTTCTGTTAAACACTATAATGACCTTTGTGGTTAGCCAGCTATTGTTTTACATTTAATACAACAGAAAAAGTATTTTAGCCGCTTAGCGTGGCTCTCAGCGTGTCCTGTCGTTAGCTCTTTCCTGCCTAGCTTTGGCAAGTGAAGGGGGCTGATTAAAGTTACACTGTGAAATACATATGAAAGCTGGCCTTTTCAGAGTTGAGGGCAAGCGGGGGAGTGAATACCGGTTTGGAAGAAAGTTCAAGTTTAGCCAGGTTGAGCAGGAGTGGATGGTTGAGAGAAGCTGGCGCGCTGAAGGTTTTCATTGATTGGGAGGGTTAATAGAGATATTGTGTGATAGAGGAGGTGAGGAAGGGGTCCACGGTGAGTACGTTCTCAAAGTGAGGCTGGCTCCAGCCATAAAGGGCTAATTTACAGGGCTGACGCGGCACGGTGGCAGGATCACGCAGTGCGCTAGCCTAAAGCCGTAAAACCCCTGCAGGGTACAAGCAGAGCCGGCCGACCGCTGCCAACAATACCGCACTGATTACAGCTACGCCCGCTAAAAGACCGGACTCCAACGCCCACTCTACGCCAGATACAGGCCTCATGATTATACCTCTCTTTCCCTCCGCTTTTCTCCTTCCCTCTTTTTCACGCTTAGTAATGTCACTTTCCCCATTGACTTTCACACTATAACTAATTCTCTTTTTCTCCTTCACTGGGGCAGCCATATACATCCTGCATAATACAGAGCCATCATGTATTTTGGAATATATTTGCATTTCATATTATATCCATATTGTCCCATGTATTAGTAAAAAAAAAAAAATGCTAGGAAATTAATTACAAAGAAACAGCAACCTTTTGAATTAAACCTGAAATTTGGAAGTGGAAAGACTGAAATAGTACTTTCTTGTAAAACGTACTCCAATAATTTTTGAACAATTCTTTTCTTACTGTGTACACTTGCAGTTATGTCACTTGCAGATGTCTGACATGCAAAGGACTGTGAGCTTTTGAAAAAAATCATTAAAATCACTTAGAGCGCTTGTTACAAAAATATTGTCACAAAATATTTCTATGTTGAATAAATGTTCTTCTCTTTAACTTTTTATTTATCAAAGAATCCTGAAAAAAGTTTCACAAGTTCCCAAAAATATTAAGCAGCACAACTGTTTCCAACATTGATTATAAATCAGCATATTAGAATGATTTCTGAAGGATCATGTGACACTGAAGACTGGAGTAATAATGCTCATGAAAATTCAGCTTTGCCTCAAAGGAATAAATTATATTTTAAATTATATTAAAATTAGTGCTGTCAAAATTAGCGTGTTAATGCAGTTGATTACATTTTTTTTTTCAGTTTAACGCGTTAAAAATATTTATCGCAATTAACACGGGGTGGAACTAGGGTTGGCCACCCCACTCACAACTGCTGTTTCTGTCACTTTTTCTCTTGACAAGAAGTGCATTTATTCAGTCCCAGAATGTCTTTATGATCACATCAAGCGGGAGATGTTTCAGACGCGCGCTCCAACTTCATTTCAGCGCCAGGTGCTGAAATGAGCACGGAAACAGTACTTTTCTATTGCACGCACAAATGCGCCGGCGTGCTGTAGCCTGTATCATTTTTTTGTAATCGACTGACAGCACTAATTAAAATATTTCACAATATTATTTCACAATAATTAAATGCAGCCTTGACGAGCCTTATTTAAAAAACTTTAAAAATCTTACTGATCCCAAACTTTTGAACAGAATATATCTCACTGACCCCAAACAGTTTTTTATTTCTTTAAAAAAAAAAAGACTTTTATTGGGAAAAACAAACAACTAGTCTTTACCTAAAAAGAAAGTAAAAAATAAAACAGTGCAAAACTAAAAGTTTTCCTCTGCTGAAGCCGGCATCCCCATCACTCACACTCTTTAGCTTTAACACTGCTCAGCGGTGTGAGTTTCACTGCAAACTGTCAAGAGTTTAAAGAGAAATGACAGAGAGACAGACAGTAGTTTGCCCTTCAAAGGACCTGACGAGGAATGGGAAGATACTTTCTACCAAATTATGCAAATTATAATGCAACTATATATGTTTTAATTTGACGCCTACATCAGCCAGGGAAATTATGCAAGTGATTATATTATCCTCCCCTTTGTTCGCAATCTGTTCATTTTGTATTATGAAAATAACACAATGAAATAAACATCTGTGGAATTTCATCCTGACAGCAACAACTATAAGCTGGCAAATGGTGACGATATAAGACCATTTTAATAAATCCAAGTGGCTCTTTTTCACAGCAAACACACAAAAATTCATCCCCCTCTATTTCTCCCTGAAAAATGGAATCATTTACCAAACTCTATGCTTGTATTTCTCATCAGTATCTTTCTTACGTCCTGCGCTCCACCGTCATCCATCAGAGAGAGATACCTCATATATCAGTGCTGAAATGAGCTAATCAATTATTTAACACCTTATCCAACCTGAACACAAGCACAACGCCCTTCACACCAACAGTACAGTCTCACAGATGTGTGTGTGTGTGTGTGTGTGTGTGTGTGGGTGGGTGGGTAGGTTGGTTTGGGTGTGTTTTAATGGCCAATGAGCCAAAAAATTATTGATAAAGTTAAAAATTATCCTTACTACAGTGGTAACACTTCACAATAAGGTTAAATGAGTTAATATTAGGTCATTCATTGGGTATTATGAACAATACTCTTACAGCATTTATTCAAGTTAATGTAATTAGTTAATGTAATGTTTTAAATACTTTAACTTTTCAAATTATTATGGTATCTAACCTAATCCAGATCTATTAGTGTTATATTATAATAAATATAATATTTATTAATTTAATTAATATTATAATATTATAGTAATATATATATACAAACACATGCATGTATATATTTAAGAAAAATGTTATGTTTATATATTAAATATATTTATATATAATATAAAATATAATAATATAAATATATAAATGTATATACATGTAAATATTTTCAAAATATACACTGTATGTGTGTGTATTTATATATACATAATAAATAAACACAGTACACACACATATATTATGTAAACAAAAACTTATATTTTGGATGCGATTAATCACGATTAATCGTTTGACAGCACTAAATATAATACAAATATAGTAATTATTTAAGTAAAGTAGTAGGCCTAGTATATATTATAATTATAGTTATAACTATTATAATAAATTTCATTATATAACTTATTTATTTTTACAATAATTTATTATAAAATATTATTACAATTTATTTTATTATATTATTACAATATATACAATTTATAACATTTTATATTATAATAATTAAAGGGATAGTTCAACAAAAATGAAAATTCTGTCATTAATTGCTCATCCTCATGTCGTTCCAAACCCGTAACACCTTCGTTCATCTTCGGAACACAAATTAAGATATTTTTGATGAAATCCAAGAGCTTTATGACCCTACATATACAGCAACACAACTGTAATGTTCCCAGGCCCAGAAACGTAGCAAGGATATCAGTAAAATAGTCCAGGGGTTCAACCATAATTTTACACAGCTACAAAAATACTATGCGCAAAGAGAACAAAAATAACGACTTTATTCAACAATTCTTCTCCTCCTCATCCCGTCTGCTGTGACGTGCCGTCATTGTGGAAAGAGTATCACGACGCATGCACTTGCTTCTGCTTCATGTAAACAACTCATGATCGTGCTCATCAAAAATTTCTTAATTTGTGTTCTGAAGACAAACCAAGGTCTTATGGGTTTGGAACGACATGAGAGTGAGTAATTAATGACAGAATTTTCATTTTTGGGTGAACTATCACTTTAAATATATTAAATTAATATTAAACCTAGAATTAATAAATGCTGTAAAAAAAATAGTGTCTGATGGACTGCAGTGATATACGTAGTGTCACAGGGCTGTAGTCCATCAGACACTAATTTTAATTGAAGTGCTCAACAGAGATGTCATAACAACTGCTATTCATCTCATCTTCAGGCACCTGGAAAATAAAGAGTCTTACGTCAAAATGTTGTTTATTGTTTTTAGTTCAGGGTACCTTCATTCTCTAGACCCTTATTATCAAGTGTCTTCTCTTGAACTGACCACATCAGTCCTGTTCTTTCTGAACAACAAGTCTCAGGCCCTCAAAAATCCAGACCAGAACTTTTCATCCCACCATAAGTAGCACTGATGTGGATCCTGCTGACCTACGACTGCGTTGGCAAACACAGGAACAATCATATCATTAAGTTTCACTGACGACACTACAGTTCTGGGACTCATCAACCCAGTGTGTGGACAACAATCCCTTAACATCAGCAAAACAAGGGAGCTGATTATCGACTACAGACGACACAAAGCAGCTCGCACTCCTGCGCATCAGCAGTTAGACTGTAGAAACATCACTCAGATTCACACGGAGCTCAAACACCTCCTCTTTTTGAAAAGGAAGGCACAACAACATTTGCACTTCCTAATGAAACACAAACTGCAGGAGTCTGTGGGGACATGCAGTACACTGTATATACACATATGTAAATTGTCAGTAAAACCTGTGTTGGAAAAGTATACAGAGGATGTGAGAAAGAAGACAGGACACAAGTATTAAAGTAGTATTCACATTCTCATTCACACTGCATCTAAATTGCCCAAGATCTGATTTTCAATTTTCTTGTTCGTACGCTCATATTTCATTTTCCTCCTGTTTTTTTTTTGTTTGTTTGTTTGTTTGTTTTTTTATCCTCATCCACTTTCCTGAACATGATGAGAATGGAGCAGAAAGAGAAAGTGAGAGAGTGAAAGATGAGTAATGAAGCAGAAGAACAGCTCTTCTCCTCTTCTACCGGATGGAATTGGCTCTTAACGGGAGGGGCTGCACATCTCCATCCTCCTTTATTCCTATCACTCTATCCTGAATCTACCAATCAAAATTTACACTGAAAGCGCACGCAATGGTATGCCACAATCCATAGGCGCCTCGGCAAAGCTCCACCCACAATTAGTGATGTCGAACACAAGAATCTGTAACACTGCTGGAGACACTACTTTAAAACAAGGGTTTACATATACAAATTAAGCATGATAAGTGAAATTTCCATTACCAAAAAGGACAATAGATTATTATAAAAATATTATCTATATAATTAACGTGTAAATCTTCTGAAATCATACCAATACAAATAAGATCATTTTTATATTTTATGGAAGAAAAAATCCACATTTGTTACAAGATGAGGGAAGAAAATGAGATTCTACCATGTAAAAACTGCTACAAAAATATAATTTATTATATTTATAATTTATTATAATTATTTTAAATACATTAAATAAATGACTCATTTAATATATATATATATAATTAATTTAATTAGTTTTATTTAATTGATTTCAAATGATTTAAATGTAATTTATAAGAATTTATGATTATTTAATAAATGTAATAACTAACTTATAATGCATACATAGCCAACATCCAACACACACAGTCTGATGTTTAGATACGTGATGTAAAAATAATGGATGGTTTTTAGTCACTCAGTCATACAAAATGATCTTACACTTTTGACCTTGCACACTAACAGCCAAAGACCGTGTATTTGTGCATATGAACACTGAGCTTGTAACACACAAATGCAGTGGCATATGCCAGCATAAAGAGCAACCCATGTAAATAGAGTATATCTCAATCTGTAGAGGTGTGTATAAAGAAATATACACTATCTAATCAGCTCACACACCACACACACACAGCTCACGGCTGACTGGTCACCAAAGGTCTGTGCTGTGTATTTAAAAAGAAAGATAATCAAGAAAGAGCCTGGAAGGCCGAGAGACACCGAGAGAGAGAAAAAAAGCAAGAGTGAGAGAGAGAACAAAATGCACAAAGAGAAAAACTGATGATATTTGGGTACCTCATGGCGAGAGCACAAGGACGCCACAAAGAAAAACCCTCCATCTCCCATTCCTCTGCCTCAATCATTCAAACTCTTTCATTCTCTCATTCATCCTATTTTTTTTGTGTCTCAGCGGGAACGAGCCAGGGTCAGACGCACACATGGGACGAACACACCACAGAAATGCTACGGAAAAGACAGAGAAAGGATGATAATGAAAATTTTGTCATGATTTACTCACCCTCACCCTTCAGTTTCTTTCTTCCAAGAAAAAAAGCATACTTTTTAGCAGAATGTCTCAGCTCTTTTCCATACAGTGAAAACAGACGCTGTCAAGCTCCAAAAAAGAGCACCATAAAGCAATGTTAAAATGGTTTATATGATATATATCCCAAATCATCCAATAGGTTTGTGTGAGGAACTGACTACATTTCTACACTGTAGCTTTCAAATCTCATTCATGTTTCAGCATATTCAAATTTTGATTGAATCACTGATATCAAAACTGGTGCAATGTGTCTTCATGACAGAAGGAGCCTACCTTCATAAGACTTTTTGTGGAGCTTGACAACTGTATTTTTTCATTGTGTGCATGAGGAAAACATGCAAGATAGAATGAAAATTCATGAAGAAAGCATGCAAAATAATTCAAAAAAAGAAAATAAACCAGTTTTGGAAGGAAGAATAAATAATGACAATTCTTATTTTGGGCTGAAAAAAGTCAAACAGTCTGATAAAACAGCTTTGAAAGCATCAACCGTCAGAAATACAAAATTACCACATAAACACTGTTTCCCCATTTGGTGTGTCTCATATCTCTTGGTCTCATTTCTCAGCCTCTATCCATTTCGTTCAGGTGAATTGTGTTTTTAATAGAATTAAATGCAAATGGGCAGAGAGCTGATTATCATACAAAAGGTGCATTGCACAAAGACACACAGCATTCCAGCTTCATTTATTTCTTTGATACTGCTGCATTTGTCCAAAATAAAACACTGCAATTATCAATGTGTGTGTGTGTGTAAACTGTGCATGCATGTTTATTTGATTCTATAATCACTAATTTGATCAGCATGTACATGCACGGTTGGTGAGAGACTTCTGTGTGTGTGAGAAAACATTTGTTTACTGCATTATAAAACAGTCCTTTCAAACACTCGCATCAGCGGGGGACAGCAGAGGAAGAGGAGTGTTTATCTGTTATGGCTGCTCTTTGGGGTGACGTCTATTTCCTGTCTATTAGACGAGGGTCCTGTCGGAGGAGCCGTATTATCAGCGGCTGATTAAACTCACTGTGGTGGAGACCCAGTGTGGCCATGGAGAAAATCGCTAATTATAGGGCCAGTCTTCACTTTTCACTGCTGCTTTTACCCTTGATAATAAACCACTTTGGATTTTATTGCTGTGAACAATAAAAAAATGGTAGCATCGTAATGTTTACTCTATGCTGTTACAAAGTTATCAGCGCAGTGAAGTTTTCTGTGTTTTTGTGACCTCATATTTACGATTTGTCGGCAGACTAAAGCTTTCAATATGTCATTTTCAGTCAGGGATGAAAAATCCATATTTACCCAAACAAAAGGCACATTCACTTGCGCCTCAAGAGAGAACGTTTGAGCAAAAAGCTTATAAGGAAAAAAATCATGTAGGGTTTCTAAATAGCAATGAGATAAAATGGAGAGCAAACTGAAAGTAAAAAAAAAAAAAAAAAAAGTGTCAAAGTCTCAGACTGTGCTCAAATCTGAACGATATTTCCAAGTCTGAAATCAAGTGTCAAAACTTTCAGTAAGAACTGCAATATTTTTCAATAAATTCATCAAATCAGTATTACAGTTGTATGCTCTTTCTGAATGTCAACAACTGTCTCATCTATTTAAATTTTATTTTTGGAGGAATATCTAATAAAATTAGATATTATAAAATAGATAGATAGATAGATAGATAGTGTGGCGGGAGGAGCAAACGACAGACACAGTGGGTGTGGCGTCAGGCCTCTGAGAGGCTTTTATTAAACAAAAATATCAAAAATAGTGTAGCAACGGGGAAAAAAAGTGTCCAAAATAAACAGGGAATCTGGTGTCCTCGTCGTGCTGCGGGGCTAGTGAAGGAGGGGCAGTGTTCAAGGAGCAAGGGTCCAGGGAAGGGGCGGAGTCCGGTGGCCGCACGCACTCCCCTCTCGCGTGTCCGGGGCGGCGGCTTCACTGTAAAAACTTTTACTATGATCTACTCAATTTTTTTGGTGAAACATTTTTACACTAAAAAATATTGAGTAAATTTTAAAGGTGTGAAATCATTGAAATATACTTTAAGAATCAAGTAAATGTAACTAAAAAAATTAAGTAGATTCAAATAATTAGATTAATTTAATCTCAGAAATAAAA
>JAFVLL020037842.1:0-14448 GCA_021397915.2 Tor tambroides
TATTTTTTTTTTTTTTTTTTTTTTTTAAGAAAATAACACTTTAATTCAGCAAGGACACATTAAGTGGACCAAAAGTGACAGTAATGACATCTATAGTTACAAAAGATTTCTATTTCAAATAAATGCTGTTCTTCTGAACTTCCTATTTATCAAATAATCCTAAAAAAATGTATCACAATAATACTGTTTTCAACATAATCAGAATATCAGCATATTACAATGATTTGTGACGAATTAGACACTGAAAACTGCCATAATCCATGGAATATATTAAATAGAAAAAAAACTTCAAATTCTATTAATATTTCACACTATTACAATCATAATAAAACTTTGCAGTCTTGGTGAGCATTCTTTCAAATGACTTTTCAAAAAAGTACCTTCTTTCTTGCAGTCTGATCAAACATGAGTCAAGATTTTTTTTTCTCCCACAATCAAAGCAGATATTACCTAAATCCGTATTGTATGCTGCATATTTTTTGTCACGTAGTCCATGCATACAGAAAAATGGCATACTGTGCAGTACAGATACTATGCAGTGCAGAAACAGCTTGATGTGTATAATATGCTATTTTGCACACATCCTGCATCTTTGAAGATATGTTGTTAGGTTTTTGTGTAAGGAGTTGTTAATGGTAAAATGCATGTATGAATGTCTTTGCATAATATTAGTGTGGTGAATAATCCTTCCCAGAAATCCACTGCCAAGAAAATGGTGAAAATAAGGACCAACTAACTGAACACATAAAATGAGGATAATCACAGGCATTAATTAAAGAACAGCAAGAGCTTTCATAAGCAGCAGAAAATGGGAGATGTTCTTCACTTCAAAGAGTCAGAATGGCTGAATGAAAGGAACTTTTGTTGGTTAAGAAGATCACAGTGTTATCTGTAAGACTGTGCTGATTTCATATGCACTGCTCTTTGTTTGACAGACATGTGGATCCTACTTGTCAGCCCTTCGGCCCAAAGTTAATGAAACGATTAAAAGGAAATGAAGACCTTCCATTTCAGAGCATGATTCATTATTTTTCTTAATAGATGGTGCTTCGTTGATGTGGAGCAGAAGAGGAGAGTGTTATTTCCATCATTTGCCAATGTGAAAATGCAACGTGAATGCTGAGGGAGGAAAATTATTAAAGGCCATCTGTATTTTTGATGCACTGACGATGTCTTCATTGAATCTTGTGCCTTGAAAGATGTACACACAGGATTGTCTATGTACTCTGACATTGTTAGTATTCATGAGAGAGGCTGGTGTAACTGACCCAATTCACTGCTGTCAGCTTAGATATCAGCAAAATATTTAAAAGGCATTTAAAATAACTTCTTTTTTTTTTTTTCTTCGGGGAAAAATTCCTCTGGCAGTCGCATTGAAAAATTCCTGGAGAGTCGGAAGGTGATTTGGCTGATCTCTATGCACAAGGAAAGTGCAATTTCTCTAACAACAGGACAGAGAAGCGGAAATAACTGTGGGAAGGTTATCTGACAGACCCCCCGCTATGGTGCCGCCATGTACAACGGTTCCTGAGAGATTTGTGAAATCGGAGAAAAAGGAGTTTCCATCACAAACCCTCAGAGAAATGAGCTCCTCTGGCATGTCCAATTAGCTGTCATTGTGTCAGTCAAGCGTCAGTCTTCAGTGAGATATGTTTCCTCTAAAAACATAATAATAAAGCTGGGATAAAAGAAGACCCGACCCAGTTTTCCAGTCAAAGCACTGATCGAGCCTCATCATATCAACCTATCCGTTACATGAAAGAGAGGACGTGTCACAGCAAGACAACAGCGGAGATTGAGAAAAAACACTCGGGCTAGAGGAAATCCAGAGTAACATCAATGATGGAGTGTGGTAGGGTGTCAGGAGCATTTTGTATCTGGCAGTGTGGATAACGCTGAACTGTTCATCAGCGGGGCAGCGGGGAGGATGGTGAACTGACAGGGGCTCTATTACTATGACCTCCTCCTGGGACTCGCGGGATAGGCAATGTTTTTAAAGTTGAAATTATTTTTAGAAAAGAGATTCTTTAAATTTTAAGAGGATTTTACCACAACATAAATAAATATGATAAATGCATAATAAATAAATCAAATAAATTAAATATAAATATTTAAATAAAAATAGCAGACAGCAAATGAAAATGTCCCCTGAAAAAAATATCATACCTCAACCAGATATTTGAGATTTCTGACCAGAAAACACCCACAAGTTTACTAGTCATTACTAGTTTTCATGGAGCGAAATACATAAATAATTTTTTTGTTGTTGCTGTTGACTTTTTTTTTTAACAATGAATACAATTTTTTTTCCAAGCAACACTAAATCCCTATGAAGAAAAGTCTATACATTTACTCCTTAGCAGCTGCATCTATCTATCTATCCATCCATTCATCCATCCATCCATCCATCCATCTATCCACCTACTAATGTTCAAAGGTTTGTGATCTGTAAGATTTTTTTTTTTGTCCACCAAAAGATATGTATTAATTTGTCATCAAAATGACAGTAATATTGTGAAATGTTATTACAGTGAAACAACGATTTTCTATTTGTGAAATATTTTCAAATGTAATTTATTCCTGTGATGCAAAGATGAATTTTCAGCAGCATGATCCTCCAGAAATCATTTTAATACACTGATTTGCTGTTTAAAGGCCTGTTCACACCGGGACGAATTTCGCGCGCGATATTTGCCGACGTTTAACGCCTCGTGACTGAACAAAGGGCGCCAATGTGAGTGTGCACACCGCGTCAAAAACTATCCGACCAATGAGATTGGCGCTTTTGCTCACGTGTCTGGAGCTGCTGAAGTTACAGTAAAACACAACTTGGGGGCGCTCAAACACAAAACGGTCTTGCCGAGCACACATACGTAACGACGAAGAAGATATACGCCAAGTAGCGTCTACACTGCCGGGAAGAAATAAGAAGACGAAGATGCAAGGCAAGATGAATGTAGAGCTGCTGGTCTCGTTGGTGTCTGAACACAAAGAACTTTATGACAAACGCGACAGCGACTACAAAAATGCGCAGCGCCACCTTGTGTACCGGGGTATTTCTGTTTTACATTAAGCGCCATCTAATGTCAGGGAATGAATTTGCATGTTCACTCGGCTCATCGTCAGCGAAAATCGCTTGGGTGTGAACACAAAAAACGCGTTGAAAAACGCTGGCGAATAACGCGTGCCGATATTCGTCCCGGTGTGTACGGGCCTTAAGATTACTATTATTATTATCCATCACTAGTCGAAAATGGTTGTGCTGCCTTTTTTTCCACAATTTTTGATGAGCAGAAATTTTGATGGACCGCTTTATCTGAAATAGAAATCTATTTGTAACATTACGAACATCTTTACTGTATTGATCAATTTAATGTGTCCGTTTTTATTATAACTGACTATATCTTAATCCAGGTTTCTAGTTTTCTGTGTGATTTATCGTGCCCATTAATTTAAGGACACACACACACACACAAAATGCAAATGAAAACCTCTGAAGCATTTGAAGCGCCATTCCCTCTTATTTTTAACCCCTTCCTTCTTTGCACCTGTCATATAGAGACCACTTATCATGATCCAATCAATTCCTAAAGAATAAAATCTCACCTTACATGTTTTATTAAACATCCTGTTTCACTGTGAAATGTCACTCTGTAGAAGTAAAATGTGTTGCGAATGGTGTCTCATGTCGACCTCAAGAACAAGATTATTTGCAATGTGCCTTTCCTGGATAAATCAGGTGCATTATATAAGTGACCTGGTTTACAGACATGCAGCAGTCTGTAGAGATCTTTGAGACACTGTCCTATGTCCCATCCCGCAGTTTTGGAGAGATGTCAGGACTCAAGCTAGAAACACCACCTGCTCGGTCTCTACGGCCTGTGCTCATTCTCTCTTCCTCTATTAGCCTGACTGCCTGAACCATCCCCTGCTCCACTTTAGATAAAGCACAGACATGAAGTAAAGGACTGCAGCCAGACAAGGTGTCCAAACGGAGAGAAGAGGATGTGACAACACACACACACACGCTCACAGACAGAAAACAAATTACACCGGGTGTCACATCTCAATCTGTGCCTCCCATTAAAAGACTTTACACTGAGCTAATTATTAGTGAAAAAGGTAAATGTGTGGGAACAGACAAAACTTCTCAATTAGTTTCTCAAAGACTGAACCTTCTAGCTTAATGTAGGCAAACCAGCATTCACAGCACACTAATTAAAGCACGGCTGAGAGATTTTAATGGCTTTTAGAGAGCAAGGGAACGCAGAGATTTATATTGCCCAGTAACAGGCTTCACTGGCCACGTACACAGTGTTGTTAAATATGGTAGTTCCTCGTCTAGTGAGAGCTTAATTATGTTCTGTACACAGATTGGCTGCTTCTTTTGGTAGATTTTTGATGGCAGAGAACAACACTGAAACCTAGCTATGCTAAAGCTGACTTTTGTCTTTGGAAGAAGAATAAATAAGCAATTTTGGTAACACCTTACAGTGTCTTTGTTATACTTGTTACATGAATGTACTATTATAATAAATAGTAAATTATGCATAATTACAAGTAACTTAATGCCTTTTACTTACATTACTAAGTACTTAATTGTGTCTGACTGGAATTTTACTACCACTCAATGCTTAGCCTTTTCTTATTATCTATTATTCTTAGATAATAATAATAATGCATGTTTCTTGACCAACTGAATGGTTTCTGAAGGATCATGTGACACTGAAGACTGGAGTAATGGCTTTTGCAAAATTTAGTTTTGTTATCACAGGAATTACATTTTAAAATATATTAAATTTAAATTAAATTGTTATATTATTTCACACTATTTATGTTTTTGATCAAATAAATGCAGCCTTGGAGATGTTTAGAAAACCATTATAACATCTAACCAATCTAAAACTTTTGAATTATCGTGTATACTAGACTTTGTGTGTGTTTTTAGTTATAAATTGGTTCCAATCTATTTCTGTCACTTTAATGATCCTGGCTGTATTTGTGTCACGTAAATATTGTTCTGTTTTGTATCAATAATGCTTGTTTGGGATTCCAACATGTCTCCCCAAAAAAGTTGATAGAGTCTAACAATTGGACCTCATAAGCCAAGTAACAACAATAACATGTTTTTGTAACAGTTTGGCCAAAAGAGACTACATTTTAAATTACTGTGGGACATATTTATTTTTTGGCGCGTTTACAACCAATTTAGTTACAGTATGAAGCCAGTTATTACACTTCACATTTGTGTTGTTTGGCCACACTGGATGTGTCCAGAACCCTTGCAAGTGTTCATTTTGTTTGCGTGGTTGTGTCACATATGCGAAAAGTTGTCCCAATTGAAATTTCTAAGTACAAGCCAAGATGTTTTGGAAAACATTCAAGGTGTTCTGGCAGGATGTGGTGACATGAGAGGCTGCGTCTGTAATAGAATTGTGCACCTGTATGTAGACACTTGAAACGTGCTGGTTTGTTAACAGCATCATAAGTATGTGTGTGTATGTGTGTGTGTGTGTGTGTGTAGTGTGGTCCAGAGGCTCATGGCCCCGGGCCCTTTGCTCCCAGGCAGCATACCTGGAGTCAGCAGAATGACAGAGGTGACGATCAGAGAGCAGATGACCAGAATAACAAGCAGTGCAATCGCTATTCCCTTCCAGTTCCTCTGCGGAGGGTTACTTCCCACCAGCTCCTACAGAAAGAGACGGACAAAGAGAGAGAAAGCATGTGAGTCGATGAATGCAAATGGGAGGTTAGTCAAGGACAGTTGTGTGTCAGTGAGCAGCGCCTCCTGGGAAACTGCTGTTGGCCTAAAACAATTTCTGCCACCATCTCTGTACAAAAAAAAAAAAAAAAAGGAAATTAATGTGACATACAGTATTGTTCAAAAGTTTAGGGATGGTAAGATCTTATGCTCAACAGGGCTTTTATTTACAAATACAGTCAAATGAGTAATTATCTGAAATACAATTAAATAAATAAATACATACATAAAATAAAATAAAATAAAATAGATACATACATACATACATAAAATGTAATTTATTCCTGTGATGACAAAGCTGAAATTTAAGCATCATTACTCCAGTCTTCAGTGTCACATGATCCTTCAGAAATCATTCTAATATGCTGATTTGCTGCTATTATCAATGTTGAAATGTTTCGCTGCTTTCATATATACATTTATATGTTGTACACTGACCCTATAAGAAATGTTTTACTGACCCTAAATTCTGAATGGTATTGTGTGTGCATTGTTATTTTATTTTATTTATTTATTTATTTATTTTTTTTTTTGGAGCAATGCTGCAAGATTTATTTGCTAAATAAAGTATAAAGCTCTGAAAAGCTTGAGGGCATTTTAATTTCTAAAGGCCAGAAAATGCATATATCATTTGTATTTGCTTCATGTGTTGTGTGTAAGAACTATGTAGAGCAAAAAATAACTATTTCCCAAATGTGAGGGAAATTCACAGATATTAAGCCTAAAACAGAGCACATTTTCTTGCTAAATATTCGGCTGAAGCTATAAATGAGACAAATTTGATAAATTAATGGTAGTTCCTCCATGTGAAAACATCAAAATGAGCGTGACAGGAGCTATTTCAAACTAACAATGAATGGGATGTGAATAACAGACACTAAACTCAATAAATCAAACCTGTTTGTTTATTAAAGGGGTCATATGATGTGGCTAAAAAGAACATTATTTTGTGTGTTTGGTGTAATGCAATGTGTAAATGCGGTTTAAGGTTCAAAGAACACATTATTTTCCACATACTGTACATTATTGTTGCTCCTCTATGCTCCACTTTTCTGAAACGCGTCGATTTTTACAAAGCTCATCGGTCTGAGAAGCGAGGTGTGCTCTAATTGGCCAGCTATCCAGTGCGTTGTGACTGGTCGAATACCTCAAGCATGTGACGGAAATGTTACGCTCCTTACCGCATAATTACTGATTATAATGACTTATACTGTCTTTTTACCCATCACGTTGCATCACGCCGCGTAAACATTACCATGTCTGCATTTGTGATCGGAGAAACGACAAACATCAAGTGCTACTCTACAAGGCTCAAAACTAGCGTTTAAATTATCAGTGGTAAATTCTTTAAACTCGCGTTTAAATCGTCAGTGGCAAATTCTTTAAATAAGAAAATGTACTTGCAGGCTATGAGTCAGAAGCACCAGA
This sequence comes from Tor tambroides, assembly GCA_021397915.2. Taxonomy (NCBI): domain Eukaryota; kingdom Metazoa; phylum Chordata; class Actinopteri; order Cypriniformes; family Cyprinidae; genus Tor; species Tor tambroides. The sequence goes on from JAFVLL020037842.1 coordinate 7,190, forward strand.
CTGTCCTTGCAAAGTTGGAATTGCCCCACTTTATAGAAACAGCCTTTGAGCAAAGCTGGCAGGCTACTCCCATGTTCAGGAAATAGTCCTCCGTAAAATGCGCTGCACACACTCTAATATTTGGGATGAACTGTTCTGGAACAGTGTTGTAAATACAACTTAACCACTAATTTCTAGTTGTGTCCTCTTTTGGAAGCCCAAACAAAGTAGTTTCGCTTTCACAACGAAACACAGCGTCTCCAGGACATGGCGCCCGGCGGCAGCAACAATACTACAGTGAGAAAAATAGTTCCGCTTTCTTTCTTTGTGTATACATTTGGGCGGTGTTTTGCAAATCTTCCCACACCATGACGTAGACGTGGGGGCGTATTTGAATGAGGGGATCATGAATAACATGATTTTAGGGGGGCATGGTCGAGTCTTAACTTTTATAAAGAATATATCTTTGGTTTTGAGACTTTAATCTTCGCAACTTCAGGGATTTTATCTATGCACAAACAGCTTGTAACACTCCAAAGTGAAAGGAAAACTTGAAATTGCATCATATGACCCCTTTAAAGCAGAGAACATTACATTTCTCGCTCATACAGATGCTGCCAAAATATAGGAATTACATCAAGCAGACGGTCAGTAGACACAAAGCATTTGAACTTTAAGCAGAATGAATGCAAATAGAGCTGAAAGTAGCATGCAGCTGTGGCCTGTGTTCTCACGGCTGACGTTTTTATTGGACTCAACACAGACTAATGGAGTGGAAGTCTAGTGGCGAGGGCGGCATTAAGCTTTAAGGCCTGAGCTGTTAGTGACCTTGTTCCTGTCCTAATTGAATAGCGCGGCAGACATCATTAGCCTGGAGATAACAGTAGCCAGCGCCTGTTTACTGGGACACCCATTACAAGGACTCATTAAAGTCCCTTTCTCTGTCTCTCTCTCTCTCTCTGTTTCTGTTCTTCAACACTATTTCTCTCTTCCTCTCTCCGGTATGCAGACGGAGCTGCTGAACTTGACACGGCATTACAGCGCTAACCACCAGCGGAGCCTTTCACCCTGTTCTGCCCCACATATGCACTCTGAATGACAATAACAGCTGTTTACCCACAATTCCCTGCTTCTAAATGATATGAGACACAAGAACGTATTAGTAATGAGCCTTATTAATGCTTAAATATGCACACACACATAAATGGCAAAGCGCTTATCAGAAACGTAAATAATCAGGGGCTGATTATTTACGTTTTCTCCTATTTTTTTATTAACTTCTCTACTGTGTTGTTTCATTTAAATAGTTAAAGAAATAAATGTAATGTATTGCATTAGCATTATGTAATTTACATCACAGCCATTTATGCTTAAATAAGATGCATTACAGAAATGCTTGACACACGATTTTAGGCTATTGTGGAAAAAAATGTTGGGAAAAAAAAAAAAAAAATATATATATATATATATACGCAGTGGTGGCCAAAATTATTATAACACTAGTATTTTCACCAGCTAAAAATGGTTTTAAGTCAGTTTTTTCTATGTTTTTCAGTGTGTCAGTAGGAAATAGCAATTTACATTTCCAAACATTGGAAACAACAAGATGCTTCAAGAGACCTACCTGCAAAGCTACCTGAAAAACTAAGCGCAAGTGCACCTAGGGCAAAAGATGCTTTAAACGCAAAGGATGGTCACACCAAATGTTGATTTAATTTAGTTAATAGAAGTTAATTGATAAAGGTTTTTTTTTTTTTTTGTGCCTAAAATTAAAACTTTAAACAGTATTGTAGCTTTGCCGGTAGGTTTCTTGAAGCATCTTGGAGACGTTGCCACAGTTCATCTGGATTTAGTCTGTCTCAGTTTGTTCTGTTTTCATGTCATTCCAGACAGACTGGATGATGATGAGATCAGATCTCTGTGTGGAGCACTGACTGTTGTCAGACTCCTTGTGCAAACAAAATACTGGATTATTAAAGTTAATGGCAAAATGAATGTTTGGAAATGTAAACTGATATTTCCTATTGACACACTACAGCAAAAATAGAAATAACTGACTTAAAATGTATATAAATTATCCATTGCATGAATAAATTACATTTTGGTCAGCTTTACTTGATTAGATGGTCTCTTTTTGTGGGCTGTTTCAGAAAAACCTGCAAAATAGAACGCCTTGCTATTTCTATTTCACTGAATGCTGTGTGTGGCCCTGGTTCTGTGAGACTAGACCTACAACAACGTGCTGCAATACAGTCCAGTAATGGCCCACACCTGCCCTCTCATAAGACAAACACATGGGATGGGACAACCCAGATCTATGACATCCATCCTGGGCCATTATCATAATGACCGTGCCATTACAGCAGCTGCTAGTGAACACACCACACACCTGTTTATGACAAGCCCTCTGCCTTCCATTAAACCACCACAACACTTTCCTACCAGGAGAGCTATTATACTTTATAATGGCTGCAGTCCAGAGCACCATCATATTTGTTTTATATTTTTACCAGCAAACTCAAAACAATACAAAAACCCACGCTGACCACTAACTACAGCGTGCTTTTATACGAACAACACAAAAACACACACACACACGCTCACATCCTGATAATAATCTACTGCCATGTTGTGTGCACAAAGAGAAAGGATACAGAACAGAAATAAATAAATAAAAGAGAAAGTGTTTTGGCAGGTGTGAAATGAATACAGATCTGTTGATAACAACAGAGAGAGCGCAGTACTCCAGCTTTCATTCCCTGATTGGAGGAGACTACAGCTTACAAAACCAACGAAAACAAAAAAAAACACACACTTGAAAAGACACACTACAGCCTGAGTGCGCTCAGAAAAACAATGGGAACAGACAGACAGGAGGGAGGATGTGAGGTGAATGTACAAGCTGTGTTTCTGTCTTTGACATATAGCGCTAATCAATTATGCTGAGCTCTGTGTGCACTTTACAGATACGTGTGGCCTGAATTACATATGTGAAAACTGCACCACTGCTAAACAGCAGAATGGAGAAATGAATGGAAAAGATTTGCATCTATAAATAAACATATAACTTGACATTATCATCTGCACAAGGGATTGGTGACACCCTGCATAAAAACACTTGAATGATTTGAATGTACAATACTGAAATTGTTCTCTTATAGGTGGCAGGCACTGAACAAAAAAATAATAATTTACAAGTCCACTTAGCATGCTTGAATCAATGGCGAGCTACCATTTGCTTTCATTGAGATTCAGGGCAGAGTACGGAGAAGTGTGTTAAATAGAGGACATTTGCATTGCTAATCTTTATTGTCTGATGTGACCTTCAAAGAATTCCAATTTTTTTACACCCTAGGTCAAGATTTACCAGATTTATATTTTTTTGACTGGCGATTTCAGTGATAAATACCAATATTTCAAATATGCTAACAGTTTTCAAAAAGTCTTAGTCTGAGGCTGTTTATGGAGTGCCTGTTGCATATTGCAGACAAAAATGGATAGAGGTTTCTCAAAACAGCACATTCCAAATCTGATCAGCTGATTTCTCAATTTCTGCAAATCATGTTTCAATCAGGCAAATCAGGTTTTTAATCAGTCTTGGTAAACAAAGTCCCCATGTTGCAACAATGAGCGCTTCCATGGACGACATAAGAGTTGAATTTTCCAAAGTATAATATTCATCATAATCAAGCGTAGCATCCATCATTTCTGGCAGGTCACGTTAGTCAAACTCGCATCAGCTGACTCTCAGCTGATCCACGTCTACCTATAGGGATGCAACATCTATCATAGCACCCATATATAAGGTCCTTCTGTATAATCACTAGCTTTCACGTTGTTCAATAGCTAATTACCCTCCTCCATCCCCAACTCCTCCTCTTGTTCAGTTAAGATCAAACGGCAACCTTCCGGTCTCTCTCTTGAAACCAACACGGAAGTGACTTAAACTGCAATTCATCGACTGGCCGCTAGAGACTGGCTACAAAAGGGAGTCAGTCCCATATACTCCGCATGTTAAAATGCCCAACTTTACAGCAGAAAAAAAATATGTTTACAGCCTGGTACAAAAAGTGGTTTTGATCTATATAGCTAATTTTGCCCTTTATGACAACTGTGAGGGGGGTAAAAAATTTTTATAACTCATCCGTTTGAATTATATTAAGCTTTAAAGTTCTGCATAATTAAGGGCGTGTTCACTTGAGTGACAGGTGGATTGCCGCTGCTGTCACCACCATCGCGCTAGGCGTGGTTTCAGCAACCAGCTCCACCCACATCCCGCCTTTTTGCCCATTTTCGATTATCCGGGAGTGACGCGCAGCCAAGATGGCGACAGCCGTCTCCGTGCACTTTGAGCTTCAAAAATGCTTTTCAGAAACCTACAGGAGACGTCACAGACACTATGTCCATGTTTTGTTTTTTTTACAGTCTATGGTCAGGATTCAGCCTTCTGATTCCCCTTTGAATCAGACTAATTTCTAAAATGTTTACATTAAATTATTGAATATTAATGATATCTGCAATACATTTATGTTGGTTCTGTTCTGTTTACCCTAGGGCTAAAAAATTTCTGATTTGCCTCTATAGATATTCTAGTAGCGTAGTGTTGTTTGGTGATGTGAAGAGCGAAAATTAGGCAACTGAACTCACATATTATTGTGCTTTCCCAGCTGAGACAACAGGAGAACCTGAACAGAAAAAGCAGCAAAAAAGCTGAAGCCAAAAGACAGAAGCCAAAGGCAAATAAACGAGTGTAAACATTGGTAAGGCGTACACATGGTAGAAGTATCTGATGACAGATAATCCTGAGTAGTGACAGCCAAGCTGATTCTTTTAGTTGGACAAGTAAGATAATTAATTATTGTGTAAACGTAAATACCACTGTGGTATCAGTACCTAAATTTCACAAAGAACAGCAATGCTAACACTATCTAAAGTACAACTGAAGGCACATTTAATGATAACCAAAAACAATTCAGATGCCAAGTAATATAGCCCATTGACCAAACTGTCTAAAGTTGCCAAGCCACATGTCAATCAAAGCAACTTGGCACATTCAACATAGAATTCAGCTGAAGTCTATGTACAGTTATATTGGCTTTCGACATGGCTTGTCCAATTAGATTTTAGAGCTGAAATTATCCACTTAATAAGGCTTGCTTTCAAATTGCAAAAGTGGCAGTGACATTTGTGAAATGTCTAAATAACAGAAGGTGGAGTTTATTTCATTGAAGCAGTTAATGCCATCACATTACACACAAAACAATGGCACGGCACGGAGCAATAATACACTGGTAAGTAGAATATTATCACTCCTGAAGTATGACACCTGCTGAGCACTTGTATCTTTAATGCGCACAAAAGCTCTACATTACCTGCTTCTACAAGAGCAGAGAGCACAGCACAGTTTTAAGTGTTCTTCCATCACACTGAGTGAAAGGAGGGTATAAATGCGATACTGCCCATGTTTCCCTACCTTTACTCGAGTTGGAAGCTTCCCATCAGCAGGACTAACTCTGAGTCTAACACTTCCTGCGGGTACCTGCTCTGAAAGACAAATGACTTTGATAGTACCACAATATCAGGCTTTTCTACAGCCTGTGTCAACACTAACTCACAGCAGAATCACTGGTAAGACTTTCTGAGTGATGGGAAACCTCTAAATATAGGAGATTACTTGAGCGAGACTAGATAGGGTTTAAATGATGACTCTCTTACATTAAAAATAACAGCTCAAGTAGTAGAGCAGGGTGTCTCTGTTCGAGACACCAGGTGGAATGATTCTTGGTCCTAAGGTATAGCAGAGTCAAATCAGCTTTGCAAACATTGTCAACTGTTATATTTCCTTAGTGTCAGTATAATAAGTATTTGATTATTATTTAACATGAGCTCTTATGGAGACATTAACAACCATTCCAGAAGGACAGATTTCTGTGATGGGTGACATTTACATGCCAGATGATAGTCCTTCTGTACGTGAGAACAATGGGTTTTTACACTGGCTGCTGCTTGCATCAGACAAAACAAGCTTCGATCGTCCATGTACGTGAAACATAATACTGAAATTTCACACTTCACAGAGGCTGATTTGGAATTCATCATCGACCGGCATCAGAGAGCGAGTAAGAAAAAGAAAGAGAAATAAAGAAAAAGAGGAGGAGAGAAGAAGCCCCCAATTCCCTAGCCTGCACAGCTCTAAATGCATTCCTGCTGTGCTCTCTTAGCTCTCAAAGCATTGTTCTGAGATGTCTGGCAGGTTGCAATTGCCTGGCAATACCCTGTGGAGGAGCCTGGGAGGGCATCAGGAGCCATTTACTAAAAATCACTGCGGCGTCTGACTCAAAGAACACAAATTTATTCCTTTAAACTGGAAAATAAGATCCCAGTTTTATTTTTATTTGCCATTAAAGAAGGAATCCATGCTCTATGACGCATCTCAAAAAAAAAGAAGGGGAATTTCAACCCAGCCGCTCTCACCTCTCACTGGTCTCAGTGCTCTCCCTGTTATTTCTCTCTGAGCCAGCTGAAAGACAGTTTTATGATTCTCAAATGACCTTAAGTGTAGATGGCAGGATGTAGTGACTTGTTGTGCAACTGGGGAGCTGGTCTAAAAGGAAGATTAACAGTAAACAGGGGAAACCCTGTGATGGCATGTAATATGAAACGCGCAATCAAAACCTGTCAGTCAAACGCAGCATGAGTTCAGTTTCCTGCCAATTCCGATTCTGATATTGACCCTAAATCTGGATATGTTGTGTGATATATAAGGTTGGTTATCACAAGCTACCTAAGTACTTGTAATTACATATTAATATATTAATTACAAAATATTAATTACAAATTAATGTTGTGGAGAGACCACACAACATTTGACCACTGGATTTACAAAAAATGATTTCAATTTTAAGAAGTGCTTTCTCTGATGTTGGTTAATGGTCACATGACAAGCAGTTAAATAAAATATTGTATCATTTTGTTGTTATTTAAAGTTTATTTTAATGTAACATTTTAATTTAACAATTTTTTTTAATGATTTAATTAATTGTTTTCATTAAACTAGTGTTTAATTAGTTGCCTGCAGTCTCTTCACAAACCCCAATTTAGGAAACCTTGATGTAAATGTAAAGTTTAACACATTTCATATTGTTAATAACAACAAACTGAATATATCTTCTTGTACTTTTATATCAACATGTCAGTATGGGACATGATCATCCTATTTAAATTGATGCGATAAACAAGTTAGGTCAAAAGTAATCTAACAGTAATCAGAAAGTAGTCTG